>JASVEL010013852.1:0-291164 GCA_032618575.1 Nicotiana noctiflora
GTCGACCACTTTTTGTACTTTTATAATTATTTCGAGGAAGGCCTCCTACTATATAAAGGGGACCTTCCTATTGTAAAGGGACATCATTATTGTTCTTGAATAATACAACTCTCTTATTCTCTCTCACGCTCTCTCTATCTCTACATTTAATAAACACTTATTCTCGAGTTCATCTTATCAGATCTACTGCAATAATTCCATCACTTTTATCTCTAGGTTATATTATATTTGATTACGATTTACTCCTATTCATTTTTTGATTGTTTTTTAGCTTATAAAGTTGATTGATAACATTTGAGCCAAATACTCCTTGCAAATTCATGCACATGACTGCCCGGATGTTCTCTTTACTGATAAGATTATCCTGCAATGGAGGTTTCTGACTTAAACTTTAAGAGCAAACAGTCTGGATTGGTACTTTGTCACTGTTCATTTGAAAAATAATTTAGTAAAGTTATGTGCTTTTGGGTCTGATCCCTTCAAGCAAAAGATAGAAGGTACTCTACCATTGCTTCCTATATGTGGCCAGAATGACCCTGGATCAATATCATGTATTAATTCTAATTTGGAGCCTCTACTTAGATTGTAATATCGAGTGTTTGGCTATTTCAGCTTAGGCAGTTTTGATCCATCTAGAAACACAGGTTAGAGCAGATCAAGTGCATCCAGACACCATCCTGAGTAAAAGCTCGTGGTAGAAATGGAACTCGAGTTATGAAAAGGCAGTTTTTTCTCTCAATCTTTCTACTTCAGCATTTAGATTTCATATATTAGTTTTCATTCTTAGAATGCAGGACAGACTAGTAATCTTTTGCATAACTTACATTTATGAATGCTTGAACTGAAAGTAGTTTTTGTATTGGCAAATATGCTCTTCAAGCAGTGACCATTTTCATAGTTCTCAGTGATTTTCTAGTTAACTTTAGAGGGAGTTGAACAGTTCTATTTTGTTTTTTTAGCTGAACGATAAGATGTAAACTGTTATAGGGAAACTGTGAACTCACATTAGTTTTAGGTTTTCTTTGTGCTAACAAGAAAGAGGAGGAATACTTTGTTCATTTGTGAAAAAGTCGCTTGGATCAATCTGATGCTTAGCTCTTACCAATCTTGGAAAGTTACCTTTGAAGTACTTCGTACCCCAAGTCAGAGCTTGTCGATAGCTCGAGTAATTTCCCTGCTGATTGATTCCCAAATCAAGATCCCTATAATTGATATAAGCAGTTCTTGGTGACTTGGACACATATGGTTCCATGTACTTGTAAAGCCTTTGCATCCAATACAAAGGTTGTTTGGATGCCAACATATCATTTGAATCCCATTTCACTATGTATTGTATGTTGTATAGGTTCCCTTTTCTATGAGGAAATGGTATTTCAGATTCAGAAATTTCATCCATTTTTCCTCCTAAAGGATCCAATATCATGAAAGCCAACTTTTGGTGCATAAACCTCTCTGAGATCCCCTGGAAAACACTTTCTGGGATTGGCTCAACGACGAAATCTGATTTTCCCTTGAAGTTGCTCTTGTATTGTGTTGTCCTATCCAATAGGACTTCTAATGGCTCTCCTTTTTCGTAACCTGTGAAGTAGAGAACGGACTTTATCCAGCTCATCTCCGTGCAATCTTTCATTTTCAAGCCTAATTCAGGGAAGCTCCTGTTCATGATAGAAATCAGGTCAGTTTTCAGTCCTAAGAAGAGGGAATTGAATAAGAGTTCCACTGGCTTCGCGTTTCCCTGGCTATCAGGTCCATCGATTTGTTGAATAATGACTCGAATGAAGAGATTCTCCGGTAGTTTACTGGCTATGTATTGCCATTTAGTTACAAGTTTGACACCTTCTTGGTCTAAAATTTTGTGAATTGTGAAAACTGTAACGCGGGGTGGAACGCGAACCAGCTTCACTTTCCAGGCTGTTATTACTCCAAAACTAGCTCCTCCACCACCTCTAATTGCCCAAAATACATCTTCTCCCATAGTTTCTCTGTCAAGGATTCTACCATTGGCATCAACCAAATATGCATCTATTATATTATCAGCAGAGAGCCCATATTTTCTCATCATAGTGCCAATGCCACCTCCACTGAATAGCCCACCAACACCAACACTTGGGCATAAGCCAGAAGGAAATCCAAGAATGTCACTTTTCTTGGCTATGTTATAGTAAAATTCTCCAATTGTTGCACCAGCTTGAATCCAAGCAGTTTCATCTTCTAAATTGATGCTAATCGATCGAAAATCGACTAAATCAAGAACTAAAAAAGGTGTTTTGCAAAGAAAAGATAGACCTTCATAATCATGACCTCCACTCTTTATTCTAACTTGTAAACCATGCTTCTTGCTACAAAGAATGGCTAATTGGATTTCATTTTGTGTCTTTGGTGTTACTATGTATGATGGCTTAAGTACTGATGTTGAGTTTAGCCATCTTGGATTTTGCTCAGCTGCTTGTAGAAGATAGGTATATGAAGGAGATCCTTGGGAGTGAACAGTTGAAGTAGAGTGAAGAGTCATGCAGGTAGCAAAGTCTTGAAGATTTCCATGGCTTTTTGTTGTAAGAAGAAATAAAACTAGTAATACAATGGATACCATTGTTTTGATATCATCAAAGAACGAGCATTTTATGGTTATATATTGGATTTTTGACACTCTAAATTGTAATAGTCCAAACGTCTGAGATATATCACCGAGCAATTTCATTGGACCAAAGTAATATTTTGAGGATTTACAACCTCACTTATATTTTATGTTATGACGTTTAATTGGATACGAAATTTAAGAAAGAAATAAAAACTTTTAAAAATTGTGATCGTAAATATATCATGATATCCGCTTGACTATAAAAGTATGTCATGATAGGGTAAGTTCAAAATTTTAAGGTTAAATTATTTTTTTACATGTGACAATCTTTTCGGAACGGAGGAAATATAATTTTACTATTATACTGGGATGAAAGATAGTTTGAGAGTATCCAACTTTTTTTCAATGCAGGGAAGGTCGTTAAGAACAATAAAGATCATCTACAAGTGGTTGGGGTCTTGTAGTTTGTCTGTTGCAATTTAATCGGCTAAATTTTGTCATGAACTATAACCGTTTCCAAATTCTTAGGAGTAGAATGCAGCATTGAAATATGTTGTTGTAATCTTTAAAAGAGTTTTAATAAAGGAGTGGAAAACACGTTGCCGATGAATATTATGTCGTTAACTATATCTTTGGCTCTGTCTTTCAGTCTCTTTCTGAAAAGAAAAAAGAATAGAGTAGAAGAGGAAAAATTAGTTTTCTTATCGATTCTACCGTCTATCACAATTGTAGTCGAATTGATCGTAGATAGGGGTGTCAACGGGCGGATTGGATTGATTTTAGGCGAGTTAAAATGATTTGAGTCAATAAATAGACGGGTTATAAGTAGGGGCGGCTCAAGCACACACTGTCCTAAGCCAAAGTTTAATATGAAGTCAAATTTTTAAAGAAAGTTACTCTATATGTTTTTATTCGAAGTCTATTTTTCTAATTTTTTGAGATATAAAGTTGTTAATAATTTTTTCTATAATTGATTTTTTCTAATAATTCTTGCTCGATTGATAATATAACCAACCTATCTAATCTTTCTTGAGATATTGTTGATCTTATATAAAATTCGGAAGAGGGTTAAAACTGCCGCTAGATTATTGGAATTGGTACAATAATGCCATCCATCTACCTATTTTGAAAAAATTGCCCTCACCGTTATCTTTTCGGTTCAAGAATACTCTTATGACTAACATCCATGTTAGATAAAAAAATTTAATTAATTTTCACATGTCATAATGGAAAAAGGTCAAAACTGTCTCTAAACTATTGGAGTTGGTACAATAATATCCCCGTCTCAAAAATCTCTCCCACACCCCATCTAACCTGCCCCTCTAGCATGTGTGCGATATTCTTCTTGTTCTTCTCATCCTTTTTTTGACCTTGCACTCTATTTGAATAATCATTACAAACATCATTAAAGTTTTATTTTCAAACAACCAATTTTAGTCACCAATACTTTATGTCTTACAACTTTCAAAGACCCTATATGAACACTGACACAGTGTCAATGGTAATGATCATTAAACATTTGCAATATCTTTTGTTGTGTATTTCCCGACAACTCTACATCCAGTTTTGATTATACCAATGCTTTTTTTGTTCTCTGCTCGGACCTCGACCTTTTTCTTCTTCATTGGCTCACCATAGTCTGAACGTCTGATCATGTCCATAAATTAAGCTATTGTATGAGGATGCTCTTTAGGTTATATCACCACTACCATTTTTAAAATAGAGACGGTTAAATTAAGAAAAATATTTGAGATCATATGCTTGAGAATATGAGAAAATATAACTTATTGGTGAATTTGACCATAATAAATACTTGATTGAGCTTATTCTATGACGCAGTAAAGTGTAGAAAGAAAAAATGATAATGATGGTATTTATGTGATGGAAAAAATAGAAATACATTTAATAGACAAAGAAATAGGAAGAGGAAGGTGATTAACTATACGAGAGAGTTTTGTTTGCTTAGGGAAAAAAATGGGTGTATGAGAGTTCTAGTTGGTGGAATAATTTTTAAAAGAAAGAGGAGAAAAAAACGGAGGAAAAGGGTCTTAGAACGTGGGTGAGCTTATTTTAATTTAGGTGAGTTTTAAGTTAGGCCAATGGGACGATGATACATGAAAATTAATTAAGTTTTTTTTTTGCCTAACAGTGTTTATGAAAGTTGTATGACATAAAGTATTGGTGACTAAAAATTTAGGTTGTCTGAAAATAGAACTTTAATGATGTTTGCAATGATTATTCAAATAAAGTGCAAGGTTAAAAAATGATGAGAAGAACAAGAAGAATATAATCGCACACACGCTAAAGGGGGAGGGTGGAGGGGGTGGGGGAGAGATTTTTTGAGATGGAGGGTATTATAGTACCAACTCCAATAATCTAGGGGTAGTTTTGACCTTTTTTCGTTATGACACGTGAAAATTAATTAAATATTTTTTATCCAACTTGGCCGTTAGTCGTAAGAGCATTCTTGAACCGAAAAGAAAACGATGACGGTAATTTTTTCAAAATAGGTAGATGGAGGGTATTTTGACCATTTTCCGTATAAAATTTTACAAAGCAATAGAAGTATAGAATTATTTGAAGCTTAAAAGTATTGCTAAACACTTGAACTAGTGAAATCTTAGAGAAAGAAGTGAGTAAGAATATCAAAGAGAAACATAAAAAATATATAGGATTTTTTGAAATATGAAGAAATTGGAATAAAAAAAGATTGACTTGGACAAATTAAGGAAGAGAGAGTAAATTATTTAATGAAAGAATAAAAAATGAAAAACTAAAAGTTATGAAACTATTCATCCACACATTTTTAAGTAAGTCAAAGTATTATTTTATTTATATATCTAAAAAGTTTTCTTTCCTTTATATCAAAAACTATAATTTTGTATTAAAAATATTACTAAATATTATTTTTTAAATATCAATGAACCTATTATTTTTTTTGAAAAGGGACCCGAAAATTTGGGGCATAAAGCCCATGTCTTACTCCAGTTGGAGTCGACCTCTAAGTAACTTGGGCCGGGTTGGGTTAGGTAATCCACCCAAAGTAACTTAGGGTGGGATGAGCTAATTAAGCTAGGATAAAATTTGGGTCATAGTCAACCATCAAACTCGTACCAAAATTTAATTAATGTATTATTTTCTTATGAATTATTTAATTATTAAATAAAATACTATTCAAAATTCGAAAAAATACTCTAGTATAATATACTGGAGTTCCAGTATAAATATACTGGAACTTCGCGCGTGTTGAAGTTTCAGCATAATATGTTAGAAGTTCATACACAGGTGCACCGATCTTCAATATATTATGCTTGAACTTTTCGTGTTGCACCAAAATAATAGCCTATTTTTTAATGACTTTACAATCGATGGCTATTTTTGAATGGCCAGTCCGAAAACTGAGGGCCCGTGCTAATTTTGCATCATTTGTTCCTGCGTTGCATATGGGGGGACATTGATCCGCAAATATAAAGGATGATGCTTGAAAGATATTGTCTTCTCTAAACTAGAGTTCGATTTGAAGCTAAATTAAAGAATGATCAAGAGAAATAGTCAAAATAACATAAAAGAACAAGTAGTGTAGCAAAAGCAAATGAGTAAAACTCAGTGTGTATACTATTGATGTTTGGAGGTTTCCTTACTCTCAAGCTTTTACTCTCAAGATTGATTGAGTTTACTAAAGCAATTTCCTCTCTACCCCTATAGAAACACATGTAACTAACAAATATTTGAGACTATGATTGGAACCAAATAATTAACGAAGGAACTATAGTAAATTCCTTATCAACGTGATATGGATATCAAGAATAGTGCTAAATAACAAGAGATTAGTGTTGAGGTTTTAAGCTAAAATATGCTTAAAAGAGGGTGAACGAGAAATGGAGGGAAATTTTTTTTTTTTTTTGAAGTTTTTCTCCTTGACAATAGGACATTGTCCCATATTGTAAGAGGAAAATATTTTTTATGGGTACAATTGCTGTTCTTGTAGCTCTAAAGAGTCAAGAAAAATGCAAGCCTCACGCCGTCGTCATTGTTGCTCGCTCGGCTTCGACATCGGATTTGGTCAATTGATTGATTAATTTTGGACCAAATTTATTTTTTAATAGTAAATATTAAGTTTCCTCTGTCCGTTTTAATTTTCGTAAATGACCATTTACGTTGTAGCCGTTTTACGTAACTGACCTCTGAAGAGTTACACTCCTCATTTGAATTCGAATTTGGTCAAATGATTGATTAGTTACTTTTTTGGATCAAATTTATTTGTTAATAGTAAATATTAAGTTTCCTCTTCCCATTTTAACTTGCGTAAATGGCCATTTACGTTATGGCCATTTTACGTAACTAACCTCTAAAGACTTACAACTCTTCAATTGAACTCAACATGTTGGGGCTATAAATTGCAGTTCTCAGATTTTCCATACGAATTTATGACTTCTCCTCCTTTTTTCTGTATTATTTTAACTACTAAGAAAATAACAGTAAGTATGATTTGCTAAATCTTTGTGTTCACTGAAAACACTAGGGTTTGAAGTACCGCTACACCATTGTCTAATTCGTTCTATCATGTGAGAAAATAATCCACAACCTTAGATACTACGAGAGGATTAAATCCCTTAAGGGAACAAAATGAATTCAATGGGCTAGGATTAAATTTTATTTTTGTTTCTCATTTATGTTTGTACGTTATTTTATATTCTCCAGAATTATTATTACAAATACACGATACTAACAACTAGTATTTCTTAATTATCATATATGTATCAGCTTTGTCTAATTTATATCTCATATGTATCTATATATTTATTTTTACTATTTGATCGTATAACGAAAAAATAGTTTTTAACTTTGCTAGCGTTGGACATAGATTTATTTGAAACTTAAAAAAAATAATTTTTGAAGTAATTTCGAAAAATATTTTTTGGAAATTGAAATTATGTTTGAACATGCATTTTATTTGAAAAAAAATAAAAATTTTGTGAGTGGGAGAACAAGTTTCACCCAAAATCTACCCTAAACTAGATTTTGGGAACTTGAAAAATAATTTAAATTTTTTTCAAAAATAGATAATTAATCTATGAATAAACAATACATCTAAAAAAATTGAAAAAAATAGTGCCAAAATGTAGGGCCAAACGGAGCCATAGATATAGTTGTATTATTAATACTTTGTTCGTTTCAATTTAAGTGTCTTACTTTACCATTTAGTGTATTTTAAAAAAATGCCGCTTTTTATATTTGGTGGCTCTCTAATTCCAATATTCTATATGTTATATTTAAGATCAAGATCACATGATTCAAAGGGTATTTTGGTATATTAAACAAATTTTTAATTTAAAAGATTCAAAAGTCTTTCTTATTTTCTTCAACTCTATTTTTAGTGGAACTAAGACAATTAAGAGTGCTATTTTTGTATTTATACATGCAAAACATAAACAAACCCAGGACTTTGATAATGTGTGGGTTGCAGGGCTGTTCATTCGGACCGGATATTCGAAATTCGAACTCATCCATTCAATTTTGGATTTCGGATTGTATTTTTTTAAAATTTTGAATTTCAGATCGGATCCGGAATGGTATATTTTAATTCGACCCGATCCGAAATCCGAAATTATTAGGGTATGTATAAATACTACACTTTAATTTCGGATAGTCACTACTTACTTTACATCAACCTCCAAGTTATTACCTTTACATTTGCTAGATTTAGCTATATTGGCACCATAATACTCTCATAATTGCATAAACGTGAATTTTTCTTAATGTAATACTTCTTTTATAAAGAAAATATACATAGTAGTTTAGCTTTGAGACATAATAATACGATCCAATCCAAACTTTAAAATCCGATCCAATCCGATATAATTTAGATCGAATTCAGATTGTATTTTCTAGAATTCGAAATCCAAAATTCGAATTTAAAATGTGCTAAATCCAAAATTGGACACAATGAGGTTGAAATAAATAAAAATATTATACTTAAATGGAGAATCATAGATTTTTATTATTATATGAGAAGAAGAAAAATAGAAAAAGCAAAGATAAAAATTTGAGGGAGGAGCAACTCCCACTTTGTCTCTCCCCTACAAAATCTGTAAAACTACAGAGGGAGGAGAAGATAACCAAATTGTAATGGAGAAGCTTATCTATTCCACAACAACTCCATTTCCCTCTAAACTCCATTTAAACCCATCTCCTTCTCTTCCCAGAATTCGCCACGTGGACTTTAACCTCCCTTCTTCACTACTGAGTCTTGAGTCGCGCCGAGTCAACAACTCGCTTTCCTTCAAATGCCTCCATGATTCTTCATTTTCTGTTACTCAAAATGGGCACGAGAAAAAACCGTTTACCTCTCTGGGTTTTCCAAACGGATCCGGATCGGAGCCCGATTTGCTCAAGCGGATTGCTGAAAGAATATCTCAACAGAACAAGGTAACCCATTATCCTTTGCCAAGATTAAAAAAATTGGGGTAATTTTGGCTTATATTTGAAAATGTATTTTTTTGGGTCAGTTTGATACTAGAAAAATTTGCAAGTATAATGTCTACAATTTAATTAAGAAAAGTGAATTAGTTGTCCGATTTAGCTCCTAAAGTTGAATGTTTGATACTATTCGTTTGCCTACATTCAGATTTTTATCTGGTAGCATTTTGACTCATATTTGAAAATGTATGTTTTTTGTTATTTTGATACGACAAAATCTGTAGTATAATTTATAGAATTTAATAAAGAAAAGCGAATTAGTCTCTCTATTTTGCCCCTAGAGTTGGTAAAATATTATATTGGGTTATTCATAGGGCTATTTTATATAGTGATAAGCATATGTTAAAATTTAATATTTGTACATATTTAATGAATTTCTTAACTGGTTGAATAAAAGCTATTGGGTTCAGGCGACTGGTTGAATAAAAGCTATTGGGTTTAGGCGAAGGCTTCTAGCTCCCCCGCTAGGAAAAGCCAGAAGTTTCAAACAAATTGGGATAGACAAAGTGTTAAGTTTTGTATCTATGCCCAATTCACTAGTATTGGATAGACAAGGTGTCAAGCTGGGCCAGACACCACTGCCATCTAACTGAAAAGTTCGGCTCCCATGTTGTTGTATATGAGGAAAGTTAATTAATATAAACTTCAATTTTTTATGTTGATTTTTGCTTTATTACGGTGTTCTTTAATCACCTTCAGGTGAAGAGTGATTAAGTGTGTCCATACTTAAGTTAGCCGGTCCTATAACCATTACTTCCAATTGAACCGTCAATGGTGGTTTTCATACTATGTGAAAATAGAACCACTTATTAATTTTAAGGTGCTCCTAATTTTACAAGATTAAAAGAGAAAGGGTCATATGGAATGGAACAAAAGAACATGTAAAACAGCCGAAAATCCAAAACCAATACATTTGGACCTTGTAGAAGACTCAAATTTTTCTGTCTCAATGCAACATCTCTTTAGGCCAAAAAATGGCATCTCTGACAGCTAGGTTCGGCTGTTCAAAGGTGTAATTGTATATAGTGTACACCGAGCATTTTTCAATGAGATAATTGAAAGATTTCAAAGATAAAAATCTCAGGATATGCCCGAGCATCTTTCATTGAGGAAGAAATCTCAGGAAGAAAACTGCAATTGCAGTTAAGTTGCAATCTGTGTTCTAGCCATGCTCGGAGTTCCTCTTTTTTCGCAAGTATACAACTGAGCGTCTTTCAATTAGATAAAATATCAGGAAAAAAACTAAGTTTGCAGTCAAGCTTCAATTTGCTTGTTAGATTGGTAACAGCTGGGGAGATAAAATCTTCATAGTCCATGGAATCCTGACAAATATTTGTAAATGTAATATGCAAATATGCAGGGCCTCAAGTTTGTTGGATTTTCCATCTCTTTCAAAATCTTATGAAGTACTTGAAGAGCTTCCTTGATAGATTTTGCATAGTACTTGAAGAGCTTCCTCGGTAGATTTATCTCTCTGTGCCAATGCAACACGTTGACTACCTCATTTTATAAATGTATACTGGGTAAAACTTGAGTTGGTTAGGATACTAAATACTGGTTTCTGAGCCTGCAACAGTGTTCAAAATAGCGTGAAGCGAGAAAAAACGACAATCCCTATTTCATGAAAAGCGAGAAGCGAGAAGCGAAGCGCCCGCTTTTTTGAAGTGAAGCAGAATTTAAAAAAAAAAAAAAATATATGGCCTAGACAACACATGTAATTGTAAGCAAATGTTCAATACTTGAATTAAAAAACTAAAGAGTAGCATCAATTAAAGCACAAAAAAGCATCCTATTCTTCAAGATTGTCAAGAGCAACATCAATGAAACCACAAAATGAGCATCCCATTCTTCTACAAGATTGTCAAACTCTTGTATTCCATTGTCATTATTGTATTGCTCGTCATCTTCTTCAATTCCATCTTCTTCATCAACTTGAGACAAAGTAGAAGTTTGGGAAGAAATATATAATTTGGTAGAAATTTGGGAAGAAATTTGGCCAGATTATGGGCAGAAACGGGGCAGAAAATTTCTAGAAAAAATTCGCCAGCATTTCTGCGCTATTTGGACGTTTAGAAAAGAAAAGAAAAAGAATAAGAAGAAGAAGAAGATTAGAAGAAGATGAAGATTAGAAGAAGATGAAGATTTCTATACCTCTTGGTCTTGAAACTTGAAAGTTGTCCTCTTTTTGTTGTAATGTTGAAGAAGAAGAAGAAAAACCCTAGCTTGTTTGTTGTTATGTTGAAGAAAAAGAACCGAAGAAGAAGAAGAAAGACTTGCTGAACAGAATAGGCTTTTGGGTGTTTTAAGTTAAATAGACACGGGTAGGCTATTAAATTCAAGAAGCGACCGCTTCCAGCGCTTCTTCCGCTTCTATCGCTTCTTCCGCTTCTATCGCTTAACGCTTAGGGCTGTAGCGCCCGCTTTATCGTACCTGCGCCGCTTCTAACACTGGAAGCGGCTGACCTTCCGCGTCGCTTCGCTTCTCGCTTTAAGCGAGAAAGCGACCGCTTTCTTGGACACTGGCCTGCACTGGTTGAATTTCAACATCCAGAGGGAATAGTATTACCTTTTAGTTTTTCAGCATCATGTTTTAGTAATCCGACTGAATATGTGGTTGCTTTGCCAAATCCGTGCTTGTTAATTGAACTGGTATACGTGAGCAAATTAATTAGCAGAATTCTAGTTTCTGATGGAACATGTTTGTTATCTTATACTGTTGACTAGGGTACAATTCAAAAGTTTGATCAACGATTTTAGGTTCTATGATTTACTTATGAGGTGTTTTTGTTGCTTGGTTTATGGGGACAGATCATTTGGGGTACTTGAAAAGCATTAAAAGCACTCATCACAATCTGATGTATGCTGTCAGTTGAGTTATAACATTCTTTTCAGTACCGGATGGTAAGTTGGTCAGTGTGGCTTTCTATGCGCTTTTGCTTGTTTCCTGCATTACTGTAATTGCAATTGGTCAAAAAATATTTCATCTTTCATGCAAATACTGCGTTGTTGTTGTTGTTGTTGTTGTTGTTGTTGTTGTTGTTGTTGTTGTTGTTGTTGTTGTTTCATGCAAAAACTAGTGGATCCCTTAGACTCAATTTAAATGATGGCGGACGAATTAGCCACCTTTTTGCTCTACAAACCCAATAGTTAGACCCTCTTTGTTGTAGGATGGGCAATTGGTCTCTTTATATGGTCTTAGACAGTTCTCACCTCATGAGCTAGCTTTTGAGGTTGAGTTAGTCCCAAAGTCCATTTCTTGATTCTTATCAAAATCTCTTTACTAGGATTGAATTTTGTTTTAATTCTCTATTTTTGAGTTTCGCCAAGGAAACGTTGTGTAGTATAATATCTATGCACTACTGTGAATAACAATTAGCATTGGGGACATAAATATTTGGTTCCTTTTTTAACTTCCATTTATTGATCTCATAAATCATCTGACAGTACGAATGCTTTCGCTTATATTTGTTTGCCAGATTTGATTTGGAAAGAACAACAACTAGCAATAAATTCAATGTTGGAGTTATATTCTTAAATAATGAAAAACAATGATAAATTTACCTAATTATTCCTCTACTTTTTTGCTGTTTACATTTATCTATGAAATTTTATCTACTACTTGAAACCATAATGCAGAGATATTCCCTTCGAAATCGTAGCTTACATAAGGGCAAGAACTCAATATATACCCATTATTTAGCTAAAGCCAATCAAATTATTTGGAAAATATTAGCAGACAACAACAACCCGGTGGATTCCCACAAGTGGGCTCTAGGGAGGGTAGGATGTAGGCAGCCTTACCCCTACCCCGGAAGGGAACAAAAGTTGTTTCCGATAGACCCTCAGCTAAAGAAAGGATGAAAGAAGCATTGACAACAAGGAGTAGCAATACAAGACATTAAGAAAAAGAAGCTAAGATAGCAATAGAGCAGTAGGTAGTAATAGCAATCCAAGGATAAAACAATATCATACTAACACTAATGCTATCAAACTAATGAAGATAAAGGGAAACGCTCGGCTGCCTACTAACCTTCTACTCTAATCGTCGACCTCCACACCCTCCTATCACGGGTCAAGTTCTCCATAAGATCTAGCTACGCCATGGCCCGCCTAATCACCTCTCCTTAAGACTTCTTTGACCTTCCTCTGCCTCTCCTCATATCAACCAAGGTCAAACTCTCACACCTCCTTACCGGGGCATTTGTGCTTCTCCTTTTAACATGCCCGAACCATCTTAATTTTGCCTCCCGCATCTTATCCTCCACGGGGGCTGAATAACTTCATTCCTACATTTATCTAACCTGGTATGCTCATACATCTATCACAACATCCTCATTTCAGCTACAAAATATTAGCAACAGAAAAAGAAGAAATGGCAAATCAAAATTCACTAGAGCATGTTTTTGACCTTTACCTTAATAAATTTAAAAGAAAGTACTTTTGTTACCTTTCTTGGAAAAAAAGTGTTAAAAGAAAATACTTTGAAATCTGTTGTCTCCACGTGTTAAATTCCTAGAGCTAGACATTCAAGTTGCAAACAATGTAAAGGTTTATTTAATAAAAAGATTTCATTTGAATGATCTGTCGAAATGGATATGAAACATAGCTTTACATTTTGCGACTGCTTCCCTACAATGAAGCAAGGAAAAAAAAATGTTGAAGCATTAAGGATTAACCTATTAAGTCTGTGTTAGTGAATGTCTGTAGGCAGTTGGCCAAGCTTGGTAATCTGAATGCCATGTATGGCTTATTGTTGCAATATAATGATCCTTTAGATCTTATGACTGATGTTACCTAGTATTTTGATAAATAAATATCCTGTTTGTCATAAAAAAGGATTAAACTATTACTTATAGAAAAGGATGAAGGTAGTGTGTCTTCAACCTTTTTTTGTACTCTGTTCTTATTTTATGGGCCTCCTATAAGAATATTAATTAATTTACAGGTTTTTACATCTTTATGATGAAATAGTTCATATTCAACAACCTTCTGTTCAAATAGAAACATACCGTCTTCATTTAAGTTAGAAACAATTTGCCACTCTATGAAACTGCAATATTGTTGTCAAGATGATGCCAGTAGTAGAGAGCTTTTAGCATAAGCACCACAGACTTGTCAAACCTGTTGGATAAACCAGTAGGAATTGAAGCCGGGATTACAGAGAGGTTCGCCTTGCTGTGGTGTAAAATAACAATATTCAGTATTTCAATGATACCATTTAAAATAGCATTCATTGCATTTCATAGCATCAGGTAACTGACTAGAAAAGGCCATTGATGGTCCATGCATTACAATTTGCTTCTACAATTAGTTTTTCTCCTCAGCATGTCTTGTGTTTTTATATGATTCCATTCAGGTCCTTTCTGCGAGTACCATAGTTCTTCTGTCAGCTGTGTTTGTTATGCTCATCCACCCGGTCATTGTTTCACCAGCATTTGCTAGTTTTCAAGCTGCAGCTAAGACTGGAGGGCCAGTAGCAGCAGCAGTAGGGAGTCGACTTGTTCGTAATGAACTACTAAGCAGTGCATGGACTGGTTTTTTTGCTGGTTGCCTACACACGCTATCAGGTCCTGACCATCTTGCTGCTTTGGCTCCTTTGTCAATAGGCCGCACGAGGATGGAGAGTGCGGCAGTGGGAGCCCTCTGGGGCTGTGGTCACGATGCTGGGCAGTTGATTTTTGGCTTGTTGTTTCTGCTCTTAAAGGACAGACTCCACATTGAAGTTATTCGTACATGGGGTACAAGAGTAGTAGGCTTCACCCTTCTTGTTATTGGAGCAATGGGAATTAGGGAAGCATCTGAAGCCCATACCCTGTATGTTGCCCTTGAAAATGGTGAGTCTGACGTTAGTGTATATAAAGGCATTGATGCTCCAGTTATTGGGAAGAAAAAGAAAGTCGGCTTTGCAACTTTTGCGACTGGCATTGTCCATGGGTTACAACCTGATGCACTGATGATAATCCTGCCCGCGCTTGCTTTGCCTTCTCGTTTGGCTGGTGCTGCTTTCTTGGGTATGTTCTTGGTTGGTACCGTTATGGCAATGGGAAGTTATACTGCTTTTATTGGCTCATGTAGTCAGGCATTGAAGGATAGGATTCCTAGAATTACTGAGAAGCTCACTTGGGCTTCTTCCCTTGTTGCAATTGGTTTAGGCCTCTCTATTATCATTAGCCAATTTTTTGGTTTTAGCCTGTATTAATTCTAATCCGGCGTTTCATTTGTTTATCTTCAATACTAGGTGATGTATTTTTTTTTTTTTTTTTTGAGGATATATCCTTTTGAGTGAAGATTCATATTCATTGATGAGATCTTCAAGCTATCCCTTTCTTCTTTCTTCATTGATGTGCATAGTACTAGCAGGTTTTGCTATAAAATGGAGTGGGTAGCATTCACTATCATTCTCCTTTTCCTACGTCCAAGTTTTCTTATGTAGAGGCTGGATGATTTTAAAAAATGCAGCCTAACTGGCAAGTGGCCAGGTTGAGCCTTAAGCCCTTAACCTGCAAAATTTTCAACCCGCCTCACCTCACTCGCATAGCATTTTGTTCTCTGGGTAAGAGGATTTGAGAGTAAACAAATGATTCAAAGTCGTTATATTAGGCAGTTTAGCTTGATAACTCGATAATCTTTACTAATAGAACAAAACACTCTCAAAGGTAGGTTTTTTTTACACAGCCCTTCTGGATATGCATATGCTTTCCTTAAAATCAAAGATAAAATTGCTTTTTACTTCTGGTTATTCTTTGGGAAACATCTCCTGAGTCGATTGGAAACAGCCCCTTTGCTCTTTCAGGTAGGGGTAAGGCTTGTGTACGTATTACCTTCCCCAGACTTCATTTTGTGGGATTATTCTGGGTAGTTGTTATTCTTTGGGAAACACAGTTTTCGAATTTGTCATCTTAGGACAACAAATACTAAATACTTAAAGAGATATTTTATCAAAATCAAGTTTTGGCTTTTCATAATCAAGTTATTTTAGGCAAATACAACCCAAAAAAATAGAAGGAAAAAACTAGCTGTGTCCGATATGACATAACTCATTTTCCGAATAATATTCTTATAGCTAGTACCTACACATTATTATTATTCTTTAGTACTGATTTGCTAATATTATTTCTAATCTTGTTTAAGTATATCTTTTTTCCTTAAAAATATTTTCCAAAACCAACCAAACATCAGAAAATATTTTTCATATAAATATCTTCAATTCCGCTCACCCACCAGACAAAACATTCCCCAAAAATAGTGATTTTCCGAGAAAAGATTTTCTCATGGATTGCACTTACAAGATGAACATGATAAACTTTTAGCCACTGCAGCGTGGAGCGAATCGAGTTCAGTTGGCCGTTATTTTTCTCTTTTCTATTCGCGATTGATTCTATAGGTAATATTAAAGAAAACTAAACTTAAACTACGCGGCAAAAAGACCAAAAACTTCAATCTAACATGTTGGAACTTCATATATTAGGCGTGAATTCTTGGAAACATCAGATATCCAACCAAAGTAAATGAACCGAGACGAGATAAAATCCACCGGCTATTTTTGTAAACATTCAGAGAATAAGCATTAAAATCCCTGTGATTTGCCAAAAGAGTATGTACATTCCAACTAAGCAAAAAAGAAGAAAAAAATGGCAGCAAATGAACCCGTTAGAATCATACCCAACTTTAGGCACACAGAACCAATCGAGGTAGAAATGGAATACATGATTAGGCCTTAGGCCATAAGCAGTTGTTAATCAAAAGGCTATTTCCAATTCGAGCCATCACCAAAGAAGCTGCTACACCGAAGAACCACGGGGAATGCATGACGAAACGCACTATCCAGAAAACCAAATGCACTATCCCTAAAAGCATTAGCCTCTTGTTTTGCGACTATATCACTATTACTGCTTTTTGTTGATGTCATACAGCACACAAGCATCAGCCGCAGTTTTCATCTGAAACCAGAAAAGCGTCATATTGATAACAGCATTTAGCACTAGGCAAAGCGAACTCAGCAAATAAGATATATTACATATGCACAATTCTTCTATAGACTGTCAAAATCTAGCAAAGGTAACAATTGTCTACCTGGATAACATTAACAAATTGTTTGATTGCCCATCCAAACAGAAGAAGAGCAAGTAAGACGAGATAAATCCAACTTGTCGTTGCAGCATTTACAAGAACCTAAATATGAAATAGCAGAAATGGTGAATCGCTTCTTAAACACAAGGCAACAGAAATAGAAAGATATATAGGATCATAATAGCAGCGGTCTTACATCAATAAGACTTTCAGTTTGGTTCCTTGCAAGAAGGAACAAGGTAATATAAAGAACCTGGTCAATAAAAACTAAGTCAGTTGACAACTTCAGTCCAGAAAACGAAGCTCTAAGCTTTTCAGGATCGATAGAGATAGTTACCTCACATGATACGCAACAATAGCCCATAAACATCCTATTTCCATAATAAAGCTTGAATAGCCAGCTACTGCTGTCTTTTACATCTTTATGACTTGTTTTTCCTACTAAGAAGGTACTGCAATAATATTTGAAGAAAATTATTCATCTGAGAACGCTCTGATCAATCAGAAGTCTTTAACACAAGATAAGAGAAAAGATAATGCAGAATCAATCCTCACTTAAAAGGATATCGGTTAAGTGGAGAGTTAATTACCTATACATTTGCAACCAATGGCTGGAAATATCTAGAGCAAGCAATGACAAGAAAACTAGACCAGGCCTGGAAGCATGAGGACACAGGAGGAAATAAATCTTAAATATGCCAGAGCTTTTAACAATCCACAATCTTAGGCAAATAGGAGTCAATGAAACTACCTATAAACCTGCGAAAGAATCACCAGCAGACAGGCAGTGCTAACCCTGAAAAGACATGCCGGTGCACATAAACAAGAAAGTCGAATTGAGATCTTTAATATGAAAGCAAGGGAAAATATATTAAATATTCAACCACAAGGGTATTGAGAGTTAGAAATGTGGCACTACCTATCTGTCACCATGTCCAAAACAGCCCCAAATGTTGAAGCTGAATCCATAGAGGAAAATTGACAATCAAAAAACTTTTTTCAGTTGCCTAAACAAATTGACAATCCAAAATATATGGCAGGTCTTACATATGAAACTCAAATACTGTCCATCAAAGCCAAACAAGGGGGAAAAACTCACAGATGCTACACATTATTATCCAGTGTAATTTTTCTTCTTTTTATTAAGTAACAAAATAAAGAGTATCCCGGCTTACTAAGCTCCCTCTATGAGCCGGGTCCAGGGAAAGGCCGGACCACATTGAGAAAGAGAATTCTTGGTTCAGTTCTCCACCTTAACGACAGAAAATAGGATTGATCAAATTCTATTGAGTCTGACTCATAGTGATCGTTTATCAAAGAATGGCTCTGGTTATCAAATGATTGAACAACCGGGAGCAATTTACTTACGATACTAAGTTGACATTCATAAAAAGCATCTAATGAATTATGAGTTCAATCCATCCTGTTTAGCAGAAAGACGGATATTCCTTGCTCATTATCAGACAATCACTTATTCACAAATTTCGTGTGGGGAATATAGTTTTCATTTCCCATCTCATGGAAAAGTCTTATGCACGCAGCCTTACTTGCATTTATGCAAGAGCTGTTTCCTCGGCTTGAACCCGTGACCTCATGGTTACTTGGCGGCAACTTTTTATGAAATTATTAACCTGTATAATATTTAGCGCACATATCACTAGTAACCAATAACTTGAAATCCATAAAAGATTCTGTGAGGAAATGAAGTCACAAATCCTCAAGCAGTTACCTTTCAAATTAAGACTACTTAGGTTTTTAATTGTCAAAGGGGTGTGCAAATAATTACCTTTAAAAAGCACGGGGGGGGGGAGGATATTGCACATTGTGTAAATTATGCAACGAGAAGGGCAGGACTGGAGTAGATAAATGATCATTAACGCATATTTATATAGAAAATTTGATCTGAAAGTAGCACAAGGCAGAGAAGGCAACAGTTGGAATGTCGATTACATTCCAGAAAAAAGCTCAGTGATTGAGGGTCCATCAAATGGTTGAACGTTTTATATGCTCTCTGGAATACTAAAGCTCCAGGGAAAATTATGTGCTTTGGATGGTTAGCTGTTAAGAAAGCCTGTCTGACTCAGGAAAATCAACAAAGAAGAGACATAAAACTTGTAAATAGATATTATTTGTGTGAGGAACATTTTGAAGACATCAATCCCCACTTTATGCATTTCCCTATCACTTCATAAATCATTAGTACGGCTCTGAATATGGTGGGAATCAAATGGGCTATGCCAAAATTAACAGTAGAAGTACTTCTTTGCTGGAGCAGGAAAGGGCTGCCTAAACAGTTAAGAAAACTTGAACACCATACCAGCTGCTATTTGGTGGTATACATGGAAAGAAACAAGAGGTGTTTTGAAGATAAGAGTAGCTCAACCCGGAGAACTACTGCATTCATATGATTTCTTTTTGGTGTAAATTGGAAGTAGCTGAAGGTGCTGAAACACTTACAGTTGAAGGTGCTGAAACACTTGCAATTTACAGAAACTTTTGTACAGATAGTCAGGGTTGATACGCTTATGTTTTTTTTTTGAATGTACAGCACCTTCTTAGTGTTGTTTACCTGACATCAACAAAACTTACCTATTAAAAAAAATGTGAGACATTCATGTATATCCTAAACCAGCAATATATTGCCTCAACCAGATCCATTCTTGACACATTAATTTGATTACTTAATCTAAGGCATATTTCTATATCTGCCTATATGAGCTTTGAAAAGTATAGCCAATTCTAATAACACTAGGGTTGCAGTAAATTGATTCTTAAAAGCTCATCAATCATTCTCATAACGATTTTGTACCCAATCATCGCCATAATCATTTTCAAGATATAAATAATAACCACATGGCTGAAATTCAATGTAATATATACTAGTCGAATAGGAATAGATAAAAATACATGTTTGCTTAGCTTTTCCCCAAAAAGGATTCTCATAGTATGATAGTCTATTCATATCAAATAGTTGTCATTATTCTCTAACACATTCCCGCTGCCACCTTGTTCCCAAAGGTTCTCCACAATGCTGTTGTTCTTTCTCAAATAACCAAGATAAAAATCTTAGTGTGCAATCCCTAGGCCACTAGGACATGTAGCAGCCAACAAGAATGGGATTGGCCCACATTCTAGACCCTTAAGAAATATTGTTTTCTAATGTTATATGTAAGCCCAGTAGCCACTTCGAATCTCCCCAAGAGCAAGGTGGGAAGTTCTTGGAGGGAAGGATGCCGAGGATCTATTTGGAAACAGCCTCTCTACTCCAGGGTAGGGGTAAGGTCTGCGTACACACTACCCTCCCTAGACCCCAATAAGTGGGATTATACTGAGTTGTTGTTGTTGTCGGTAAGTAAACTTTTTAAATTAAGTAAACAATAATCAAAGAAATCGCTTAAAAGTTCTTTAAAATTTGTCGGGTTATTACACACAAGCAGCTATTTGATATTTCTAGGGGGATCCTGAGGGACTTTTGGCGGTTATTTAGAACCACAAATTCCGCCAATGGTTGCTCTTAAGCACAATGAGCTTAGCTTGGAATCAAGACTTGCAAACTCACTCATATGCTATGCTGTTGTTTTTTATTCTATTGATTTCAACCTTCCATTAGATAGCCCTGGATAAGATAGAGTTGCTTGCTCGAGAGAACAGACATACCATTGCTCGTGAAGGACAAGATTGGATTGGAAGGCATGAACATTTTGGGAAATGACATGGAAGCCATGAAGCAAAGGGAATTTCAAATGCATCGGGATTACAGAGAAGGACCGCTTCAGAGGCAAATGTTGCGGAAGATGCACTCACATGAGGACTAAAGGGTCACGAAGTAGGGAAATAATGATGATTCACTTAGAGCTTTGGCCAATATGAGTTCACCTTGTACAAGATTTATCGGGGAATTTCTCATCTTAGTCGGAGCTTCCCAAAGAAATAGCTCAGACCAATCTCTAAATAGTCTCCGATTGACGCTCCTTAATGCTGCAGGAAGTTCATCCTCTTATATCAGCCAAGGTGATTGCTTGGTCTATTGTCGAGCTCTTCGTCGTTCATAGACACACAATCTTCGTTCTTTCTTTACCAATTTCTTTGTAGGTAATGTCATCCTTTCATTCTTTATGGTAGATAAAGTAATAAAAGAAAACCTTTTAGATAACAATGTGTCGATCAGGTACAGGTTTCCTTTTTTTTTTCTTTTTTTGATAATGTAAGGTAATAGGTCAGTTACATATAGGTTTCTAGTTCCTCAGGCAAAATTCTAGGTTCATTTCGGTTTGTAACTCTGAATCCATACTTGTATTTGTTCATTATTATTCTTCTAAGCTTAGTATCAGTGTTATCAAAGGTGAAAGCGCAAAAAAGCTCTAAGGTCCGTTGGGGCTCTAAGCGGAAAGCGCAAATAAAGCGTGGGCTTTAATGAAAAAGGGCGCAACTGGAGAAAAAATAAAAATATGTATATCTAGTCCAACACTAATAATTATAAGCATGAATTACAAATATACGGACAAAGAAATTGGAAAAAAATTACGAAAAAAGTAAAAAATCGATTACACTCGTTGGCAAGGAAAAGTATGCCTTAGAGCCTTGATGAAATACTAAAGCGCACACAAAGCGAGGCGAAGCACTCAACATGTTTTGAGCCTCGCTTCAGGGCTTAAACGCGCTTTAAGCGCGCCTTTGACAACACTGCTTAGTATTCTTTCAAAGTTCAGTATATTCACTCAATTTGTTCAGTATATTCTTCCTTTGGTATTAATGGTTTATTATTCTTATCCAAAGAGACATGGTATTTCATCAAAACATAAAACAAGGAAAATTCTCACCTTGATTGAATTTTCGGGCAAACCAACCATCCAAAGCATCACAGACAAAGCTGGAAACCAAAAACTCGATAAAACAACCCCACTTCCATAAACACAAAAAGAAAACGAATAACAAATAAAGCGAACCCACCTAACAAAATAGAGAAGCGAAAATAGCTTTTTGTCCGCAAAGCACACAGCAAATGCAACACAATTCATCAAAATTCTTAAGTAACCTGCATCCAACAGAATATGTAACAACTAATTCAGCACAAATATCTAAATACTCAGTAAACACTTGAACAATCACTTAAGTGGCATTTCTTTGTATGAAGATTCTTCGAATTTCTTAACACAATTTTCAAAGAAAAAACTCACCTATAATGTTTGGAATGTAGAGGTAGACATTTACTGGCTTTGTTCTTGTTTTGTCAGCCATCAGCTAAGAACTATTCTCAAACCGTACCAGTGGCGGATCAAGGATTTCGCTGCAGTGGGTTCTATTAAAACAATAACTTCAAATCAACAAGCAGCAATAACCGGATCAAATAACAAGTATCAATATTCAATATATATCAAGAATCAAGTGAAAACCATAAAATACATTATATGAATATAATGTCACCATTACAATTGTCCTCCGTGTGTTCTCAAATTTTGGAAAGGATAAAAATTGATTCAATAGTTACACTAGCAAATACCTCATTTTCTACATAACAAACTAAACAAGCATTCAAAATCTCATCACTAAGATTTGCTACACAATTAACTTCTTACATATTTCAGAAGAGAAAACCCTCGCAACCATAGAAATAACGACCGGTAATATTAAACTTAAGTTGTTACAAGCAAAAAAAACAAGTACCAAGTATGACAAAAAACGTATTAGCAAATTAACCATGAGACTAAAACTCGGTAATAGGCGATTTCTTTAAAGCTTAGGAAGTTTTGGTGGACAGAGTTACTCAATACCTGTGTTGGTGGAACCCAATGGAAAAGTCGATATACACACAAGTTGGTCCAGACACTACCCTCACTAAAAAACCATTAAGTGATTTCTTCTCGTCTAACCAAACTTTTATGGGCAGAGTTGTGCTAATGGAAGATAGTAGGTACCAATGAAAAAGTAAAGATACATATAAGTTGACCCGGCCACCACCATCATCAACTTTCTAGTCTAAATGTCTTGTAATTCAGGTTCTCTTTTCTTTCTTTTTTTCATTTTTTTGGGTAACTTCAAGTCATTTTGTTATATAAACTTGGCTTGTTGATCCTATTTTATTAATCATCCCCCATCCTATTTAAGTTATATACACCGTCACTATATGCACTATCACCTAAAGAAATCTACAGGTAAGCCTCCTTAAAAAGTGTGATTTGCAATCTTGAAAATAAGACAAATTATCTGATACAACATGTAAAAGTGACCTGATGATGCAAAAATTTCTTATAACTCATTTTCAACCTACCGAAGACAGAAACACAAACAAAGTGCGGGGCTACAAATCACTATGGGAAATTGCAAATTCCCTAAATCGCCATATGTAGGGTTTCGAGTTATAGACAAAAACAGCAAATAATAAATAAACAAAAGGAATGTTTGACAAATGTTAAATCTAGAGATTACAACTTATAGTCAATAATAGAAAGAGAAAAATAAAATCATATTAATGGCTTCGAATTCGGAGATAGTGAGATATGACGGAAAACGTACCGGAAAAGGGAAGAATTGAAGATGCCGCGGTGGTTTGAAGTGTGAAGCGAAGTGGAAGTTATTGTATTTTGTATGGAAGAATCGTTGCTTTTTTGCGATTTGAGAGGGGAGCTCGCTCTTTATTTTTTCTTCTTTTCATTTAAGAAAACAAAAGGTCAACAAAATAAAAGAAAAAGGAATAAAGTCAGATTTGGCAGAACAATTCCAACTCACGATGCAAAAAAAGAAAAAAAAATGAAAAAGAAATCAAACTCTCGCGTTGTAGAGAAAATAAGGAAAAAAGATTCCAAAATTGAGTCGACGTACCACTGAGTCGAATCACTGCCTTATTAAATGCCCCTAAATGACTGTCAAATTATTATATGGAGAAAAATAAAAACATTAAGGACCCATTTGAACATAAATTCTCAACTTTTTCTTATTGAAAAACCTAATTTATGTGAAGTTTGATTTGAAATTAAAAATGTGTTTCGCCATGAATTTTGGGCAAATTTTTACATGTTAAAAAAATATATTTTTCAGCTAAAAAGTCCCAAATGGTTATGATTTGGCCCAAAAAAAACGTCTTAAACTATATTTGAGAGTTGAAGTTTTGGTTTTCAAAATCTCCAAAAAAACTAAATTAATCTGTAAACAAACCCGTATTTAATTTTTATTTTTTAAAACACTTTCAAAACTTATGATCAAACACCTATTAAGCTTTATTACGATTATTTTTTTTGCAAAAACTGATGAATTAGCTTGCGCAAAATATAAACCTTAAGACTAAATTAAAAGCGCGTCCACTTTCGACCAATTCACATCCTCTAAGGTCTCACTTAGTGCAACTTTTACTTACTTGTGTGGACGCAAAATTTAATGAAATATTCAGTAAATATATTTAGAAGTTTGATAAAATTTAGCTCGTGAATTGTTTAGTAGAGAAAGATCATTGAAAGAAGTAGTTAGATCATGTTTTTGTCTTTTTAAATTACCTTTTCCAAGAATACAATAACATGTTGGCTGCTGCCAAAGGAATATGTGCAAGAGTGCAAATTAGGAACCGGGCTCTTGTTGCCATAAAACCAAGGTATGTAAAATTGTAAATCATGTTCGCAAGCGTTGCGAAATTACTAATAAAGAGTTATTTCTCTCACGTATTAAGCGTAGGGACCCAAATCATTCTAGATTCATCAAGCTTACATACTTGAATCCATTTCGCATCATAACTCATGAACATTGCCCACAATTCCCCGTCGCTTTCTGACTATGAAACTGTTTGACCAAAAAAATCTTAGACGTTTTTGTTAAACTAATTAAATGAATAATAATAATAATAATAATAATAATAATAATAATAGGTAAATTCTAGTTAAATATAATAAGTTTTAGATCTAAAATTGGTGGGAAGTAACAACCTACAAATTACATTTAAAGCTATCTAAACCCAAAATGTAGTTTAATGATATTCTTGTGAATAAATGAAGGAATGAAAACAAACAATAAATATGATGAATGGCAATAGCCATAAATAAAAAGAATAATTCACCCAAATGTGTAACAATGTGGATGATTCTGTTTCTTTCAATGATGTAAGATAGTCAAACGCGTGAGCATCAAATACTTTATCAGATCTAGTGTGTGAAAGCTTGGAACAACACAGCAAATCGAATCTTGTATAAAAATAATGTTTGTAGTTGTATGTGGGAGTCAACTTTCTAAAGAGAGCTTATCAAGAATCAATATAGATAATTAGATCCCCCTCTTTCTCTCTTACTTGTATGGGACATTCCTCTTACCAACTGAAAGTACAAATACATAATATTTCTCTGAATATTCTTTAGAAATATCGTACTGTATTGCTGAACTAGTCAAGTTTTGGTCGATATGAGTGCTCGACCTTGTCATCGACTCGCCAATGTTACTTCTTAAGCATGACCTCGGCCGAATTACTTCTTGATTTTTCTATTTCGCCGAGGTCTCTTCGATTAGATTTTAACCCATACAATTAGTCCCTCCGCCCCTCGGGTTACTTTAGGGCGAGTTTGGTGGGCGGACTTTGGCAGTTGCACTTTTGAGAAATCTGAGCACATTAACCGAGGAGTGACCCATTTATGGCGAGGTGGTGACTTGATGCTTCAAGAGTCACACCTAACCATTATATCAGTTTGAAATGACATCATTTCATCATGCGTCATTATGGCTCATGTTCTGCATATGTTATATTGTTTCACGTGCCTCTTCTGTTTGAAATTTAATGAGGCGGCATTTGGGCTTTCTCGATTGGGGTGCCCATATTCTAATAAATAGGGGTAGGCACTTTTTATTTGAATTGTTGCATCTTCAGTGTCTTTGAAACTTGAGTTCTTTTTCTTTTTCAAGTTTCTAGCTTCCGTGTTTTCTTTCTCCTTTTAGTATCTTTTGCTATTGTCATCTCCTTCATCTTTGCATTTCCTTTTCACATTCAATCAGAAAAATAGCTAGTGCTTCCTATGATCCTGTAACATAGGATGCGGATGCACCTCCTCATGAGGAAGGAGAAGCCATGGTAGAAGATGAAAACTTCCCCATCGTGGATGAGATAATTCCACATTTGGGGAAGGCTAGGTCAGACATTAAGAACCTACCACAGGGTGAACCTGAATCCGTCATTTTTGCGATAGATGTGGTGACGATTGCTGCATTTAAGGCTAAGTGGCGAATCTCGGCTCACGTTGAAATAATCCTCGTTGTAGTGTTGTAGTGCATATATATCACCCAGGGTACTGTGCATATCGCGCGTACCCATTCGTCGTTGGCTACACGCTTCCTCTTCCTTCATTGACGGATGATATTTTTTGCTTTAACTATGTGTGCCCGGCTCAGCTCTCTCTATACATTTAAAAAAAATTCCTTATGCTTATCAAGTATGCGAAACTGTCCAACCATGGTATTTGTCTCCAACATCTGCTTCACCTCTTCGTCCCAAGTTTTTATAGGGGCACGTTAATTCATATGCGCCACAATGGGACCAAGGGGTTGGTGGTGAAGATGGACGATAAATCTAATCGTCATTTTTGGGAAAATTTCTTCTATGTGAAGACTAAGCATGTGGTATCAAACCCCAATAGATTCCCCAATGAGTGGAACATTGCTCGTACATGTTTTTCTTCCAAATGACCGTTGTTTATTATGGGTAATCTGATCGTTCTCCTTCTATTTTTGTAGCAGAGCAGGATCCTCCTCCGCCGGGCGTTAACATTCATGACTAGGCGAATCGGGTTTTGCCTCATACTGTGGGGATTCGTGAGTGATCGCACTTCGATGAGAGGTTTAGGCGTAGACCTTCGGCCGGTGAGTTACCTTTGTCTTTGATTATTGACCTTTATACCGTCATTTCTATCCTCTCTTATTTATCTTTCTTTATTTATAGGTCGGAGGGCTTCAAGAAGGGTAAGGGCTCCTACGCCTGCTTTTCGCTAGATGGGTATTTTGCCCGAGCCCGTACTTGTTGTAGCTGCAAGTGAACCCGCTCAGGCTACTGCTATTCCTTGGACCCCGACCTCACATGGTCCTAGTTGCCACGTTACATCCACACTTGCTGAAATTCCGGCTTCTACAGTGTTCCACTTGGTCAATGAGTCAGACCATGGCGAAGAAGGAGAGGCTACTCTAAAAAAGCGAAGGGTAAAGAGTTATATGAGAGTGGTCGGGGAGGAGCCGGTGGGGAGTGGACCTAAGTTGACCACGGTCGAGCCAGGGGGCGGTATGGACTAGGATGTAGAGACCACGCCTCTTATAGTATGGAGATAACCTTCATGGAGGAAGGGAGCAACTAGAATCGGTTGTGGTCACTCCTCGGAATGTCCGTCAACATCAGGGAAAGGAAACATTCCCTCTTCGGTCGAGGATAGGGTGAAGAGAGTGATTATAGATGATTATGGGTCTGGCTCATATGTCCATCCCAATGAGGCGAGGATTCGGCGAAGGGCTTACACGTGTGTTCGTGAAAACGGATGGATTCTCTCGCTCGATCATGATTCCGTTGAATTGGGATTTGTTGGAGGATATGGTAAGCATGGTCCCCTCCTTTGCTCCTATTTGCTCTATCGCCAAAAAGGACTCTTCAGGTGCTCCAGGATTCTGACTTGTCATTTGGCATATTCGGGATAGCTCTGAGGGTATGTGATTGTATTATTTATGCAAATCGTGTTTTTTCTTCTCTTTACTGGTCTTCTTGTTACTCTGTTTTTCCTTTTCATACTTACATTTTGGAGATTGAGAGTGTCCACCGAGAAGAGAGGCGGAGGGTCATTTTTCATAAGATAGATTCGAAGTATGTCCGTTATCGTGACAGTACCTTGAGATGCATGAACGACTTAGAGCAAGTGGTAACCCCAAGTCCCTTAGAGAGGAGTTGGATTAGAAGTACGAGGAGCTTGTTAGAACTACTGGAAGATACAGTGAGCTTGAGGGGTTGCTCAGGGCCAAAGATGAAGAGCTCGAGGTGAGCAAAGGGGTCATGGCCGAATACATCGACCTTCAAGTGCACGTGGCGACCTTGCGGGCTGAGCTTGAAAAAGGCTCAATTAGAGTTGTCGGTCTGAGTACTGAGAATGTGGCTGAATTGGTGATGATAGCATCACTGATAAGGATAGAGTTTTGGAAGCTCCAAGAAGGCCATTTACAAGATCTCAAGCTAAGGAATTGCAAACTAAGGTTGCTGGACTTCAATGGCAAATAAAGAAGCTTCTAACTATGGAGGAAGAGCTCATGCCCAAAGGAGAAGAGTTGTCTAAGTTTTACAACTATTTGATTGCTCAAATTGAAGTCCAAGAGGAGGAAGATTTGGTTACACAAATCTGCCCATGGAGTCACCAAATAGGCTCAAAATGAGCTTAAAAGAGTCCAGAAAGAGGTGTTACAAGAACAGCCCAATTGGAGTCCAAACAAATGGCCCAAAACAAGTTGTTTTAAGGCCCAAATCTGCCCCAAAGAGTCTTGGCCGCCCCTCACCTACCAAAGATTTTTCTTAGACATTAGCAACCACCTACCTCATTGTAATAATTGTGTTTTCCACTACCACCACCCCACCTAGTTTTTAATGTTATTTTTATGCCTTTGTACTCCTATAAATAGTGTGTTCTTCTGCTTCATAAGGCAGATTATTATTGAGTGAGTATATCATATTTTGAGAGTTCTTTTGAACCTTTGTTACTTGTGCTTTGAGATTTATCTTTCAACCTTTACTAGTTCATAGTTCAAGGTAGTAAGATTACTTCTCTATTGTGATATCTTTGATTCCTTTGTGGTATTCTTAGAAGGCGATTAATACTAGTATTAATTGTTGTCTCAAGTTACTCGTAAAGTGGTCAAGATCCGAATCTATTGTTTTGATTTGCTTTTAAGTAAAGGCGTTTGATTTCTTTCATAAATCAAGACGTTGTTACTTTGATCTTGTCAAGGCTATAGAACTTGCGTTCTTGAAAGTTCTTGGAATTCTTTCCTTGAATCTTTCCCATATCCTTTATTTTCGTCTCTTTAATTCTAGTTGTTCAATTCTCTGTTGTTATTGCTTCCGCATTTACTTCTCAAATTCTTACTCTAGTTTGGATTCCCGACCTAGTTGTTATCAAGTGGTATTCAGAGCGGTTCTATCAAGATTTCGTTCTTGATAATTCTTGGGATATTTTGAAAACAAAAAAAAAACAAAAAAAAAAACAAAAAAAAAACAAAAAAAAACGAAATCCAATTTAAAACAAGAAGAAATACAATTGCTTGCTCTCCAGGATATATCTTTTGTATCTAAGTGTTTCCAAAAATTAACAAAGGAAACAAGAAGAGGGATCCTTGATTTTGTTACTCTCTGTATTCTACACATTTATATTCTTTCCTTTTTGTTCGTGTCTTATTTCAACCGAGCCTAAAAGTTCTAAGATTTGGTTCTTTCTTCTTTTAATTGTTCCCCAAAAAAACAAAAGAAAAATCTGAGTTTTACTACTAAGAACTACATACAAGTTAGGTTTAACTATAAATCTATAAAGTACTAGTTCAAAGGTTATTTCGAGAGAAAAAAAAAGAAGCTAATTTGTGTGATACAATTTTTTAAGATGTCACATACAGGTAGTGATAATGAACGAATGGTTCTCCAAGAAGCTGAAATCAAAGCAAGGAATGATTTTACCTTGCAAGCCATGCATCAACAGTTTGAAAGGCTGAATCTCCAACTCCAAGAAATGAGGGATACAATTGCGGATCAAAATAATACAATAGCTGAACTTAGGAGGGATAATAATGTTAGGCCACCTGCTAGAAGAAATGTACCCCATGCTCCTATTGTAAATCAAGCAAACTTTATTGATGATTTTAATGATATTGATTTTGATAGGGTGAGAGGAGATAGGAGGGGACAAAGAGGTAGGATAGAGGATGATAATATAAGTAATATAAAGATGCGGATGCCATCTTTCAAGGGAACAAGGGATCCAGACTTGTATCTTGATTGGGAGAGAAAGGTTGAAGCAATCTTTGATTGTCACAACTACTCTGAAGGTAAGAAGGTTAAACTTGCTGTTGTTGAGTTTTCTGATTATGCTTCTATTTGGTGGAAAAAGCTTAATAGGGATCGACTGCAAGAAGGACAAGCACCAATTGCTACTTGGACGGAGGCTAAAAGGGTGATGAGGAAGAGATTCGTACCATCACACTTTCAAAGAGAGCTACAACTACGTCTTCAAACATTGAAGCAAGGGTCCATGTCAGTAGATGATTACTTTAAGGCTATGGATATAGCTATGATCCAAGCTAATTGTATGGAGGAAGAAGAGGCTACAATGGCTAGGTTTTTAAATGGTTTAAATAAGGAAATAGCTGATGTAGTTGAATTACAACAATATGTAACAATAGATGAGTTAGTTGATTTGTGTATAAAGGTAGAAAATCAAAATAAAAGAAAGCAAACTGGCTCATGGAGATGTCGAACAAGCACCATGCCTAAGAAACCATGGCCAAATCATGAGATGAAGAATTTTTCTCGGCCTCAAGAAGACAAGGGAAAAGGTAAACTGGAGAACAAAGAGGGAGGTAAAACCGTCAACCCTAAACCTTTTACACCTTCTAGTTCTATTCGGTGTCATAAATGTAAAGGAAGGGGACATATGATGCATGAATGTCCAAGTAGAAGGAACATCATTCTAAAAGAAGATGGAGGATATGAGAGTGAAAAGAGTGAGGGAGATGAAGAGGGAGATATGAGTGATGAAGGTGATTTAGAACTACCTAATGATGGAATGGTTGGGGTAGTTAGGAGGATTATGACTATCAATTTAGGAAGCAATAGTGAAGCACAAAGAGAGAATATATTCCATACTAGGTGTGGGATAAAAGGAAAAACTTGCTCTATGATCATTGATAGTGGTAGTTGTGCTAATGTGGTTAGTTCATACTTTGTGGAAAAGCTGGGACTTGCATGCATGAAACACCCTACTCCCTATAGACTCCAATGGTTAAATGATAGTGGTGAACTAAAGGTAAATAAATAGTGTATGATTTCATTTAACGTTGGTAGATATGAGGATGATATTCTTTGTGACATAGTGCCTATGCAAGCTTGTCATATATTATTGGGTCGTCCTTGGCAGTATGACAGGAATGTTTTTCATGATGGGAGAAAGAATAGATATTCGCTTGAACTAAATGGCAGGAAATTTACTCTTGCACCTTTATCTCCTTCTCAAGTGTTTGAAGATCAGAAGAGATTGAAGGAAACAATGGGAAAGTCAAGGGGAGGGATAAAAAGTGAGCTTGAGGAAAAAGAAAAGAAAGAGAGAGAGGGCAGCAATTTGAGAGAAGAGATAAAAGAGGGTTCGAATAAAAAAAATAGACAGTCTTGGTGAGAGGAAAGAGGCTAAGGAAAGAAAAAGAGAGAGTTTCTATATAAAAGCCAAAGAGTGTTTAAATGCAAGAAAAGAGGGGCTGCCCATAATACTACTTACTTACAAAGAGGCTTTGATTAACTGTGAGTTGCTAACTTCTTCTTTGCCAAGTAGTATTTCTTCTCTTTTGCAGGATTTTGAAGATGTCTTTCCAGAAGATATTCCTAGTGGATTGCCACCTTTACGTGGCATTGAGCATCAAATTGATTTTGTACCGGGATCACAAATCCCAAATAGGCCAGACTATAAGAGTAATCTAGAAGAGACAAATGAACTTCAAAGGCAAGTTGAGGAGTTGCTTGAGAAAGGCTTTGTGAGAGAGAGCATGAGCCCTTGCTCTGTTACGGTCCTATTGGTACCCAAAAAGGATGGAACTTGGAGGATGTGCGTGGATTGTAGAGCAATCAACAAGATTACGGTAAAGTATCGCCACCCTATTCCTCGTCTTGATGACATGTTGGATCAATTACATGGATCCAAAATCTTTTCTAAAATTGATCTAAAAAGTGGTTACCATCAGATTCGAATGAATCCAGGAGATGAATGGAAAACTGCTTTTAAGACCAAATATGGGCTTTATGAGTGGTTAGTTATGCCTTTCGGCTTGACTAATGCATCTAGCACTTTCATGAGATTAATGAATCATGTTTTTAAGGATTTTCATGGAAAATTTGTTGTGGTGTACTTCGATGATATCTTGGTCTTTTCTAATACTTTAGAAGAGCATGTAGAACACCTAAGACAAGTATTTGAAGTTCTTAGAAAGCACTTGTTATTTGCTAATCTTAAAAAGTGTACTTTTTATGTGGATCGTGTGATTTTCTTGGGTTTTGTGGTTAGCTCTAAGGGTGTTGAGGTTGATGAAGAGAAAATCAAAGCAATTAAAGAATGGCCTAAACCTAAGAGTGTAAGTGAAGTTAGGAGTTTTCATGGACTTGCTAGTTTTTATAGGAGGTTTGTGAGAGACTTTAGCACCATTGCTTCTCCTTTAACTGAAGTTATCAAAAAGGATAGGATTTTTAAATGGGGAAAAGAACAAGATGATGCTTTTAACTTGTTGAAAGAAAAGTTATGTTATGCTCCGTTATTACAATTGCCTGATTTTTCTAAATCTTTTGAAATTGAATGTGATGCTTCTGGCAAGGGAATAGGTGTTGTTTTGATGCAAGATTCTAAACCTATTGCCTACTTTAGTGAGAAGTTGAATGGAGCCACATTGAACTATTCAACTTATGACAAAGAGCTTTATGCTTTGGTAAGGGCTTTAGCCACATGGCAACATTACTTGTGGCCAAGGGAGTTTGTCATTAAAACTGACCATGAATCCTTGAAATACTTGAAAAGTCAAGGTAAGCTTAGTAGAAGGCATGCTAAGTGGGTTGAATTTATTGAAACTTTTCCTTATGTAATTTCTTACAAACAAGGGAAAGAGAATGTTGTTGCTTGATGCACTTTCAAGGAGGTATGTCTTAGTTTCTACCCTCACTTCTAAATTGATGGGTTTTGAACAAATCAAGGAACTCTATGCTAATGATGTTGATTTTGGCAAAACTTTTGCAGATTGTAAGTTGGGTCCTCTTGATAGGTTTAACCTACAAGATGGGTTTCTCTTTAAGGAAAATAAGTTGTGTATCCCTAATTGCTCTTTACGTGAAGTATTTGTAAGGGAAGCACATTGTGGAGGGCTTATGGGACACTTTGGGGTCCCAAAGACATTAGACATACTTGCTTAAAATTTCTTTTGGCCTGAAATGAGAAAAGATGTTGAAAGAATGTGCACACAGTGTTTGGAATGTAAACAAGCTAAATCTAAAGTGTTACCACATGGTCTTTACACGCCATTACCTGTTCCTACTTCACCTTGGATTGATATATCTATGGATTTTGTGTTAGGTTTGCCTAGAACAAGGTATGGTAAGGATAGTATATTTGTTGTGGTAGATAGGTTCTCCAAGATGGCTCGTTTTATTCCTTGTTTAAAGACTAATGATGCCTCGCATGTTGCTAATCTTTTTGTAAAAGAGATTGTGAAATTGCATGGTATACCTAGAACTATTGTTAGTGATAGGGATGCAAAGTTTTTGAGTCACTTCTGGCGTGTATTTTGGGGGAAGTTAGGCACTAAATTGTTGTTTTCCACTTCTTGTCACCCACAAACTGATGGACAAACCGAAGTAGTTAATAGAACCTTAGGAAACATGTTGAGGGCTGTTTTGAAAGGTAAATTAACTTTATGGGAAGATCACTTACCTATGATTGAATTTGCTTACAATAGAACAATCCATTCTTCTACGGGTATGTCTCCTTTTGAAGTTGTTTATGGCTTTAATCCCTCTACTCCACTTGATTTATTACCATTACCTACTAATGATATTGCTAGTCTTGATGGTAGGACGAAGGCTGAGATGATGAAAAAAATTCATGAGCAAACAAGGCTTGCAATTGAGAAGAAAAATGAGCAAACCGCCTTGAGAAAGAATAAGGGTCGAAAACAAGTTATTTTTAAACCTGGAGATTTAGTTTGGGTTCACTTTAGAAAGGAGAGATTTCCTTCCAAAAGGAAGTCAAAGTTGCATCCTAGAGGAGATGGCCCTTTCAAGTCCTTGAAAGGATTGGAAACAATGCTTACAAGTTGGACCTTCCTGGTGAGTTTCAAGTAAGTGCTACATTCAATGTTGCTGACTTATCTTTGTTTGACGTAGGATCGAATTCGGGGACGAATTCTTTTCAAGAAGAGGGGAATGATAGCATCACCGATAAGGATAGAGTTTTGGAAGCTCCAAGAAGGCCATTTACAAGATCTCAAGCTAAGGAATTGCAAACTAAGGTTGCTTGGACTTCAATGGCAAATAAAGAAGCTTCTAACTATGGAGGAAGAGCTCATGCCCAAAGGAGAAGAGTTGTCTAAGTTTTACAACTATTTGATTGCTCAAATTGAAGTCCAAGAGGAGGAAGATTTGGTTACACAAATCTGCCCATGGAGTCACCAAATAGGCTCAAAATGAGCTTAAAAGAGTCCAGAAAGAGGTGTTACAAGAACAACCCAATTGGAGTCCAAACAAATGGCCCAAAACAAGTTGTTTTAAGGCCCAAATCTGCCCCAAAGAGTCTTGGCCGCCCCTCACCTACCAAAGATTTTTCTTAGACATTAGCAACCACCTACCTCATTGTAATAATTGTGTTTTCCACTACCACCACCTCACCTAGTTTTTAATGTTATTTTTATGCCTTTGTACTCCTATAAATAGTGTGTTCTTCTGCTTCATAAGGCAGATTATTATTGAGTGAGTATATCATATTTTGAGAGTTCTTTTGAACTTTTGTTACTTGTGCTTTGAGATTTATCTTTCAACCTTTACTAGTTCATAGTTCAAGGTAGTAAGATTACTTCTCTATTGTGATATCTTTGATTCCTTTGTGGTATTCTTAGAAGGCGATTAATACTAGTATTAATTGTTGTCTCAAGTTACTCGTAAAGTGGTCAAGATCCGAATCTATTGTTTTGATTTGCTTTTAAGTAAAGGCGTTTGATTTCTTTCATAAATCAAGACGTTGTTACTTTGATCTTGTCAAGGCTATAGAACTTGCGTTCTTGAAAGTTCTTGGAATTCTTTCCTTGAATCTTTCCCATATCCTTTATTTTCGTCTCTTTAATTCTAGTTGTTCAATTCCTGTTGTTATTGCTTCCGCATTTACTTCTCAAATTCTTACTCTAGTTTGGATTCCCGACCTAGTTGTTATCAGGTGAGGTCCAATGTGACGACCCAAAGGGTCATCACTTGTTTTATTAATCATTTCGGGCTTTTGAGGTCTTGAAAACCTCATTTATAGTTGCCTCGATTTGCGTGCACAGTTCGGGCACAAAGCTGGAAAATTTTTATGTTGAAATATGTGAAATATGTGAAAAAGTTATTTGAACTCATGGAGGATTGGGTGAACTTATTTTGGTTCGAAACTTGAGTTTCGATTATGTGGGCTCGGGGTCGATTTTTACTATTCCGGGCAGAATATTGTAAAAACCATATTTAGCAATATGAACTAGTTTGTTAAGTAGAATTGATGATATTAAATCAATTGTGTATAGATACGATTGGATTGGAGTCAAATTCGAAAGGAAAAGGCATTGCTACGGATTGAATCGTTCGTAAACTTTCGAGGTAAGTGTTTGTTCTATCCTAGCTTGAAGGAATAGGAATTTAGTTATGAATAAATTGTTGATTAAGAGTTATTGGTGTTATACCGGTAATGTAGATAAATTGTTAAAATTATTATCAATTATTGGTTTAAAACTGGTAATTATAAATATTGTTGATATAGAGATTATTGGCTAAATGCCGGTAATATATATATATTTATGAATTGGGATAGTGTGGCGCGCCGACCACTTACATATTTATGAATTGGGATCGTGTGGTGCGCCGACCACTTATATAATAAGAAATGGGATCGTGTGGCACGCCGACCACAAAGTGATTTAAATCTTGGCATTGGCCATAGTTGCGGTAGCCTATTGATATATTTGGGAGCGGGTGGTACGCCTACCACAAGATATAATTACTGTGATAGTTGGGAGCGGGTGGTACGCCTACCACGAGATATGAAATAAGAGAGGAATTGAGACATGAAAGTAAGAATTATTGACTGTTATTTCAGAGCAGAGTTTTTCCTTATATATATATATATATATATATATATATATATATTGCAACTGTACAGGTTTATGTGGGTGACTGGCCTTGGCCTTGTCACTAGTTCGCTGGGATAGGCCAGGCACTTACCAGCACATGGGGTCGGTTGTGCTGATACTACACTCTGCGCTCTTTTTGCGCAGATACAGGTTACGGACAGCAGCAGCGGCAGTAGCGACTTGTGGATTTTCTGACTACTGAGACTACGAGGTAGCCTTGCATGCGTCCGCATGACCCGTTGTCTCTTCTATCTATGCTTTTCATTCTGTTATCTCATGTAATCGAGATAAACAGCTTGTATTTTCTTTCAGACAATTATGTGTATTATTCTTAGAAGTTCGTGAGTATTGTGACACCGGTCTTGGGTAGTGTATCATGTTTGGGTTTTCTTTATCATACTTGACTAAGTCTTCCGCTAATTTTGATTATTCCGCTGTAATTTATATGTTTTTAATAATAAGTCTTAATAAGAATTTGTTAATTAATGGAGGTGTAATTAACATTTGGCTTGCCTAGCTTCCATTTAGTAGGCGCCATCATGACCCCCGATGGTGGGAAATCCGGGTCGTGACAAGTTGGTATCAGAGCACTAGGTTGCATAGGTCTTACAACTCACGAACAACCTTAGTAGAGTCTGAAGGATCGGTACGGAGGCGTCTGTATTTATCCTCTAGAGGCTACAGAGTTAGGAAAATATTCCCTTTATTCTTTCCAGTCGTGTGAGTTGATCTTTCAAATGTTAATTGAATTTCTACTCGGTTCTTACGAGATGGTAAGGACACGTGCATCCTCATCTACCGACCAGCAGCCCGAGGTCCCAGCAGCGGCAGCTCCTGCTAGGGGTAGAGGCCGAGGTCGAGGTCGTCCTAGAGGACAAGGTAGGGGCAGAGCTCAGCCCCGAGCAGCAGCACGAGTGGCAGAACCTCATGTTCATATCGAGGAGGAAGTTCCAACCCCAGCAGCTCCAGTAGGCCCAGCTCAGGTCCCAGGAGGAGCTTTGTTTTCACCGGATCTTCGGGATGCTTTGGTCCGGATAGCAGGTTTTATGGATCATATCACCAGAGCAGGTTTATTACCGGTAGCACCAGCCACTTCTCAGGCTGGAGGAGGTAATCAGACTCCTGCTACGCGCACTCCGGAGCCGATGATTCCCCAGACTCAAGTTCCTGTGATTCAGCCAGTTGAGGCAGCTCGGCCTATTATTGCAACTCCGTCTAATGATGGTGCAGCCATGTTTGCTGACGCGTTGTGGAGATTGGACAGGTTTACCAAGTTGTTCACTACCACATTCAGTGGCACTCCTTCAGAGGATCCACAGGATTTCCTATACAGCTGCACGAAGTTCTCCGTACTATGGGTATTGTGGAGACTAATGGTGTGGACTTTGCTACTTTTCGGTTATTTGGTTCCGCTAAGACTTGGTGGAGAGATTATTGTCTATCCAGGCCAGCGGGATCGTCATCTTTAACTTGGGAGTAGTTTGCAGAATTATTCTTGGAGAAGTTCCTTCCAGCAACTCAGCGGGAGGTTATGCGCAGACAATTTGAGCGTCTTCATCAGGGTTCTATGTCTGTCACACAGTACGAGACTAGGTTTGTGGACCTGGCTCGTCATGCTATTATCATACTTCCCACGGATCGGGAGAGGGTGAGGAGGTTTATTGATGGCTTGAATCAGCCAATTCGGCTACAGATGGCTATGGGGGCAGGAACTAAAATCACTTTTCAGGAGGCGGCTAATACAGCCCGCCGGATCGAGATGGCTCTGTCACGGGGAGCGAGACATGGATCGGATAAGAGATCTCATAATTCGGGTAGATTCAGTGGTACCTCGTCTGGAGATAGAGATTTTTATGATAGAGGCCATCCTCCCAGGCCTTATCAGTCAGCTCTTCAGGCTTCTCATGATGCTTCACGTGATCGTAATTCTCATCCATGCTACTCTGATCAGCAGCCTATCAGTGCACCACCACTTCGCTATTTTCAGCAGCCGAAGGCTTGTTTTACGTGCGGTGATCTTAGGCACATTGCAAAGTATTGCCCTCGAGCTTCTGACAGATCTCACCAGCAGGGTTCTCGCGCCATGATTCAGGCCCCAGTTCCCTCACAGCCTGCCCAGCCAGCTTGAGGCGGAGGTAGAGGACATAGAGGTGGAGGTAGAGGTCATAGAGGTGGAGCTCAGACCGATAGAGGTAGAGACCATCCAGCAGCTGATCGTCCTAGAGATACTGCTCAGGGTGGTGGGGCACAGACCCGATGTTATGCACTTCCCGCCAGACCAGAGGCTAAGTTTTCTGATGTCGTCATTACAGGTATTATTTTGGTTTGTGATAGAAAGGCATCAGCATTATTTGACCCCGGGTCTACATATTCGTACGTGTCTTCCTATTTTGCACCATACTTGGTTCAGCCCAGTGATCCACTGAGTGTTCCTGTTCATGTGTCTACACCAGTAGGCGATTCTATCGTGGTTGATCGAGTTCATCGGTCATGTATTATAGTAATTGAGGGTCTCGAGACCCATGCTGATTTATTACTCCTAAATATGGTGGACTTTGATATTATACTAGGAATGGATTGGCTATCTCCGTATCATGCTATTTTAGATTGCCATGCCAAGACTGTGACTTTAGCCCTGCCGAATTCGCCTCGTATAGAGTGGAAAAGAATTTCAGGTCATACTAGTCGTAATGTTATTTCTTATGTTAAGGCTCGGCGTATGGTTGGAAAGGGATGCTTGGATTATTTGGCCTATGTCCGTGATTCTAGTGCTGAGGTTCCTTCTATTGACTCTGTGCCTGTGGTTCGCGAATTTCCTGAAGTATTTCCTTCAGACTTGCCAGGTATGCCGCCCGATAGGGACATTGATTTTTGCATTGATTTGGCTCCATGCACTCAGCCCATTTCCATTCCCCCATACCGTATGGCTCCGCCAGAGTTAAAAGAATTGAAGGAACAGTTGCAGGATTTACTTGAAAAGGGTTTCATTAGACCCAGTGTTTCACCGTGGGGTGCACCAGTATTATTTGTAAAGAAGAAAGATGGTTCGATGAGAATGTGCATTGACTATCGACGGTTAAACAAGGTGACTATCAAAAATAAATATCCACTTCCGCGAATTGATGATTTATTTGACCAGCTTCAGGGTGCCAAGGTATTTTCAAAGATAGATTTGAGATCGGGCTATCATCAACTGAAGATTAGGGCATCCGATGTCCCTAAGACAGCGTTCCGCACTCGGTATGGACATTCTGAATTTCTGGTCATGTCTTTTGGGTTGACAAATGCTCCAGCAGCTTTTATGGAATTAATGAATCGGGTGTTCCGGCCTTATTTAGACTTGTTTGTAATAGTCTTCATTGATGACATATTAATATATTCCCGCGGTCAGGAGGAGCATGCGCAACATCTCAGAGTGGCCTTACAGACTCTGAGAGATAGCCAGCTATATGCAAAATTTTCAAAGTGTGAATTTTGGCTAAGTTCAGTTGCATTCCTGGGTCATATTGTGACGGCAGCAGGTATTCAGGTTGATCCGAAGAAAATTGAGGCAGTCAAGAGCTGGCCTAGACCGACATCAACCACAGATATTCGGAGTTTCTTGGGGTTAGCGAGTTATTATCGCCGATTCGTAGAAGGATTTTCGTCTATTGCAACCCCACTGACCAGATTGACCCAGAAGGGTGTTCAATTTGAATGGTCCGATGAATGTGAGGCGAGCTTTCAAAAGCTTAAGACAACCTTGACCACAGCACCGGTATTGGTTTTACCCACAGGTACGGGACCTTATACCGTTTATTGTGATGCTTCCCGTATTGGGCTTGGTGCAGTGTTAATGCAGGATGGCAAGGTTATTGCCTATGCTTCGAGGCAGTTGAAGATTCATGAGAAGAACTATCCAGTGCATGATCTAGAATTGGCGGCGATTATTCACGCATTGAAGATCCGGAGGCATTATTTGTATGGTGTAGCATGTGAAGTATACACCGATCATAAGAGTCTTCAGTATTTGTTTAAGCAGAAAGAGTTGAATATGAGGCAGATAAGGTGGATAGAGTTGCTAAAAGACTATGATGTTACCATTTTATATCACCCAGGTAAGGCCAATGTGGTGGTCGATGCATTGAGTAGAAAGTCTGCCAGCATGGGTAGTCTTGCATATATTCCGGTCAGTTAGAGACCATTAGCTATAGATGTCCAAGCCTTAGCTAACCGGTTCGTGAGATTAGACATTTCTGAGCCTAGCAGGGTGTTAGCCTGCACGGTCGCTCGTTCTTCTTTATTAGAGCGTATCCTTGGGAGGCAATTTGATGATCCTCATTTGCGTGAGTTGAGAGATACAGTACAGCGGGGAGGTGCCACACAGGTAAATCTAGATGATGATGGGGTATTGAAATTGCAGGGTCGAGTTTGTGTGCCCAATGTCGAAGGGATTCGAGAGTTAATCTTAGCGGAGGCCCACAGTTCGCGGTATTCTATTCACCCAGGCGCCGCGAAGATGTACCAGGACTTACGGCAGCACTATTAGTGGTGCAGGTGAAATATGAGCACCAGAGGCCTGGTGGTGTATTCCAGAGAATCGAAATTACCGAGTGGAAATGGGAGCGGATCACTATGGACTTCATTACTGGACTTCCTTTGACTCGGAGGAAATTTGATGCTATTTGGGTCATTATTGATAGGCTAACCAAGTCAGCAAACTTCATTCCAGTATCTGTCTCCTACTCATCGGAGAGGTTAGCAGAGATTTACATCAGGGAGATTGTTCGACTTCATGGGGTGCCAGTATCTATTATCTCAGATCGGGGTACGCAGTTTACCTCGCGGTTCTGGAGAGCGGTCCAGCAGGAGTTAGGCACCCAGGTTCAGCTGAGTATAGCTTTTCATCCCCAAACGGATGGTTAGTCCAAGAGGACTATTCGGATTCCAGAGGACATGCTTCGAGCGTGTGTTATTGATTTTGGAGGCTCGTGGGACCAATATTCTGCCATTAGCAGAGTTCGCCTACAATAACAGTTACCAGTCTAGCATCCAGATGGCTCCGTATGATGCGTTATATGGTAGGCGATGTCGATCACCAGTTGGATGGTTTGAACCGGGAGAGGCTCGGTTGTTGGGTACAGACTTAGTTCAGGAGGCCTTGAATAAGGTCAAGACTATTCAGGAGAGATTGCGTTCAGCTCAGTCCAAGCGGAAGACTTATGCGGATCGTAAGGTTCGAGATGTAGATTTCATGGTTGGCGAACGAGTATTGCTCCGAGTGTCGCCTATGAAGGGCGTGATGAGGTTCGGGAAGAAGGGCAAGTTCAGCCCTAGGTATATTGGTCCATTTGAGATTCTAGACAGAGTGGGAGGGGTGGCTTACAGATTAGCTTTGCCGCCTAGCTTATCAGCCGTGCATCCAATTTTTCACGTATCTATGCTTCAGAGGTACCACAGAGATCCCACACATGTATTAGACTTCAGCACTGTCCAATTGGACAATGAACTATCTTACGAGGAGGAGCCGGTGGCCATTCTAGACCGGCGATCCCACACATGTGTTTTCCTTCTGTGCGTGTTCAGTGGAAAGGTCAGCCTCCTGAGGCATCGACCTGGGAGTCCGAGTCTGATATGCGGAGCCGCTACCCACATTTGTTCCCCGACTCAGGTACTTCTTTCTTTTGTCCGTTCGAGGACGAACGGTTGTTTTAGAGGTGGAGATTGTGACGACCCAAAGGGTCATCACTTGTTTTATTAATCATTTCGAGCTTTTGAGGTCTTGAAAACCTCATTTATAGTTGCCTTGATTTGCGTGCACAGTCCGGACACAAAGCTGGAAAATTTTTATGTTGAAATATGTGAAATATGTGAAACAGTTGAAGAATTTTGATATTAATATTGATATGGTTGACTTTGGTCAACATTTTTGGTAAACGGACCCGGACCGGTGATTTGACGGTCTCAGAAAATCCGTAGAAAAATATGGAACTTGGGCGTATGCCCGGAATTGAAATCCGAGGTCTAGAACCCGGTAAAAGAATTTTTCTGTTAAATTATTTTCTGAAAATGTTTAAGGAAAATGAAGCTGAATTTTGATTAAAAAGTACTGGTATCGGGCTCGTATTTTGGTTCCGATGCCCGGTACAGGTTATATATATTGGTTAAGCGCTTCCTGTAAAGATTGGTTCAAAACGGACGTCGTTTGACGTGTTTCGGCCTTAAATTGGATGTTTTGGAAATTTTGGAATTTGAAAGAATTCTTGAGTTTTAAGGCTCAATTCATTGATTTTGATGTTATTTTAGCGATTTGATTGCTCGAGCAAGTTCGTATGATGTTATTGAGTTAGTGTACATATTTGGTTTGGAGCCTCGAGGGCTCGGGTGAGTTTCGGATAGGTATCGGGGTGGTTTTAGACTTGGAAAAACTGCAGAAAATCTGCAACAGACATTCCTTCTTCGCGTTCGCGTCCACCTGGTCGCGTTCGCGAAGGCTTCTCTTTCTTCTTCTACGCGTTCGCGTCCTTAGGATCGCGTTCGCGTACAACAACATGGACCCCAACCTTTTTCCTCTACGCGTTCGCGTGAAGGCTCACGCGTTCGCGGAGCCTGGCCTGCCTCTTCTACGTGTTCGCGTACGACACCACGCGTTCGCGTAGGCCAAATTGCAATCCCCAGATTTTCTTCTACGCGTTCGCGACTGTGTCCACGCGAACGCTGTGAGCACGTGATTTTTGCCCTACATGAGAATTACTCCCAGAAAATTCAAAATAAAATAGTTTTGTATTGTGCGTGGTTTTGGTGATTTTGTGTTATTTTTCTTTTATTATTTGCATTTTTGTGTGTGCGTGCCTATTTTTTTTAATTTTTTTTAAATTAATATAAAATACAAAAATGTTTGCATTCTGCATATAAAATTCATGTTTGTAATTTAGAGTAATTAAGTTTATTTGACGAAAAATGGAAAAATAACAAAAATATGTGTTTAAATGTCTAAAGTCTAATTGTGTGGTTTTAGCCCTAATTGTTATTTAATTTTGTATTAATTGTTATAACGATTTAACTCGTACCTTTTATAAGTTGATTTATTTCTATAAGTTAATTTAGAATTTTTAGAATTTTAGTTTTATTTCAAGGAATAAAAGAAAAGAAAACAAAATAGAAGAACAAACCACATTTTGGGCCAAATCCAATTTCAACACAACAAAGCCCAAACAAAATACCCCCAAAACCCACCCCAAATACCTGACCCGTCCGCATTTTTGGACCGACCCAGTCCTCACCCAGACCAAATGGCGTCGTTTCGAGTAGTGAGCGAATCCCAGCCGTGTATCTCATCAAATCGAACGGCTGGGATTTATTTGTTCATATGTGCTATACCAAAACCCTTTACCCCATTTCATTCCCACACCCTCTTTCCGTTCTCCCTCGTTCTTCAACCCTAGAGACAGCAAGAGCCGCCGCCAGTCACCAGCTATCCGGCGACAGTACCCAAACGACCACTGCCTCCACTTCATCGTCCACCAGCTTCGTCGACGACCATCCTTCACCCACGACAACAAACGTCGTCGACATTATCTCCACAACCAGTCGTCTCTAACGAATCGCGAGCAACCACCCGTCTCCATCGACCAGTAGTTTGTCGCATCAAGCGGTGACCTTTGTCCTCCGTTAAAGACCGGTGATGAACCCTTCATACATTTGCTTGGTCGACCAGCCTGCTACCCGCTGCCTCTAGCCCCTCGCCACCAAAGGCCTTTTCTCTTCTTCTGCTTCAGGCGAAAACTAGCCTCGCACCAGATTTTAGAGAATAAAAGGTATATCCTCTCATTTCCTAATGACTGTGAAGTTGTAATGACAAGATTAAGAAAAGAAGCTATCAGTTTTGATTTGTTTCTGTTTAGTAAAATATCTCAATGAAGTAAACTGGCGTGCATTGAGATTGTTCGTGCATTTAATTATATGACATTCACACTATTTTCGTGTTCAATTTTGATTAACTCCAAGACGTTAAGTGAGTTTGTGATTGTTAAATCATCGAGCATGTGTTAAGTTACTTTAAAATAAAAGAGAAGTATAAATTAGTAGAAGTGAATGTTGGGTCTCTTATCGATCTTAAGTTTCCAGCATATGTCAATGCTAATGGGTGTGAGTGAGCACTCAATTTTCATATTGTTCTTAAGTTTGAAATCAGAGGCATTTGCTTGGAGCTGTTTGGTATTTAAAGTTTTTCTATAGAAAGAGTATATTTGGACTGATTAATTTTGCGCGTTTTGGGGTTTAAGGCATCACTGTTCTTGCATTTTGTATCTAGTCACGTCAGTTGGTTTTCATGAATTTAATGCAATTTTACCTCTTGGCCTTACATGATTAATATATGTTTGGACCTAGTATTTTCCTTAAGGAAGGCATAAACTTAGTAATTCTTATGTGTAAATGTATCTGTTCTATTACGTGGATGTGAATTAGGTGGAGGAATAGCACTTGAGTTGTTATAATGTATATTCTTTCACAACAGGGTTAATAGTCTATAGCCTCACGTACAATAGTTTCAAACTAGTCTTAAAAAAAATAATTTATAAATTTTCATAGTTTTCTCTGGACGCGTAGTTGTGATACCTAATTAGTTTTAAATATTAACATTCGTAGTTTGATTTAGTTGATACTATCCTTTGAATCTAGAATTCGAGACGTGCCATTTAGTAAATTTTCATGGCCTCCCGCAAACAATAAACACGTAGATACTTTTGGCGCGACTTGTAATAATATTACATTCCTAATACGGGTGCACATTTATGTGACCCAAATCTAAATCTCAACGAAGTCAAAAATGTATTGAAAGCCACAGGCGTACTGGTACGGTGTGGCCCGAAATGCATTTTCACGACGTTGCAATTCTTTAAAAAAAATGATAAAGCGGAATATTCATAAATGCACATAAATTGGAATGTATAAAGAAATCAGATAAAAGTAAATACAGCAGTTGAGTGACCGTGCTAGAACCACGGAATCCGGGAGTGCCTAACACCTTCTCCCGGGTTAACAGAATTCCTTATCCGGATTTCTGATTCGCGAACTGTTAACAGAGTCAAACTTTCCTCGGATCGGGATTAAACAGGTGACTTGGGACACCATTATTTTCCCAAGTGGCGACTCTGAAGAATTAAATAAATAAATCCCGTTTCGATTGTCCTTTAATTGGAAAAACTCCCTCGCTCCCTCGCGGGGTGCGGAAAAAGGAGGTGTGACAGCTCTGGCGACTCTGCTGGGGAAATATTCTTCTTGAACTTCGATTCAGGGTCTAAGAATTCGAGCTCAGTTAAATTGTTGTTTTGTCTACATCTGATTTTATTATATGTTTAATTAATGTGCTACATGTCTACCGCTTTGATACTAGTTGCACTGTATATACAAACTCCTATATGTTTACCGCTTTGATATTGCGTGAACTGTATATAAAACTGTGCCGAAAACCCTTCTCTTCTTATCCCCGGGGATGTGCTTACTGGTTGAGACTCCCCTTTCTGTTAGTGTCAATACCAAAAATAATAAAAGAGGCAGGATAAGTTACAAAGCCGGACGATCCCGCGTGTCCTCGGTACGTAGCTCCCTCCTCAAATCCGAGTTGTCCACTCGGGTACACGGTCTAGTACCATTGAAAACATCAGGATATTCAGCCGAGATTTAGGACGTTTATTTGCATCATATCTGACTTAGGGGGACTCAACACAGGGGTTGGGTCCGTCTAGGACAGGTGACCCGGTAATCAAAAGACCGAGCATGTTATATGTTGCATTTATTTGTTCTAGATTATTATTGGTTAAATACCTGAAAAACAAAAAGAGAGGAAATTTTAGAATAGAAAAAATATCAAAATGTCGACGAAACTCTGTCGAAATTTTGAAAAGAAAATTTGAAAAATAGGTGGAACAATTTTGTTGAAATAATTGGTCAACTAATCTGACCGAACTACGCAGGTTTGATTCTCGCCATTAGGTGGGATACGTAGGCAACCCTCATCGGGTCCAACCACCCCTTCAAAAAATTAAAAAAAAAATGTCAAAGTTTTAGTTTTCAATAAAATCAAAGTGATGCCGTTTTTGAAAATAGCCGAATGTTCCGAAAGGACGTCGGAAGGCTGTTTTTGCAAAAATGGCCACTTTGAAGACTGTTCTTTTCTTTTTGAATAATGGCCTTGAAATGTTCCATGTGGAAATGTCGAAAGGCCGTAGCTTCAAAATCAAGTTTTGGGTTCCAACCACCCCTTTTAAAAAATTAAAAAAAATATGTGTTTAATTTTGTCAATAAAATCAAAGTGATGCCGTTTTTGCAAATAGCCGAATGTTCTGAAAGGACGCCGGAAGGCCGTTTTTTGCAAAAATAGCCACTTTGAATCATTTTAATAATTTGCGGGCACAACCTTGAAATATTCCTTGTGGAAATGTTGCAAGGCCATAGCGCAAAATCAAGTTCGGGTTCACACCCCGTTTGCAAAAATAACCAAAAAAAAATGTCAAATTTTTGATTTTGTTATAAATAAGTCGGGTGATGCTATTCTTGCTTAAAATAAGCCGAACGTCCCTCAAAAAGACGTCGGAAGGCTGTTTTTGCAAGAATAGCCACTTTGGATTTTTTTTTAAATAATTTTGGACACAACCTTGAAATATTCCCTCGCGGAAATGTCGAAAGGCTGTATCCGCAAAAATCAAGTTTTGAGTCATCACTCAACTTTACAAAAATAACCACTTTATCAAACAAGCCATTACACGGCCGAAATTTTTCTGAAATAGCCACATTTTTGCATTTTAACTTTCTCAATCTTGTGTTGGCCTGTGTCGGTGCTGAACGATGCCCCATAGGCCCCAGGATAAAATTTTGAATTTGCATCTTCTTACATAAAGTTTTGCAAAAATAGCCATTTTGTCAAATAAGCCATTATGTGGCCAATTTTATAGAAATAGTCATAAGTGACACCAAAAATATTCTTATTCTTGTAGAAATCTCCTACACAAGTCTGTAATTGGAGTCGGCTTGTACCATTTGTATTCAAAAAAAAAAATCAAATAAACATCTCTTTATTTCTTGCATTAATTTGCAAGAACTACGCTCGGTCCGATTCATGCGGGGTCATGATACGTAGGCAATCTCCATAAGATTCGACCACAACTGTATATGTATATATATGAAAAATATATATATATATAAAAATATATAAAAAAATTGGAAGAGAGGTTTTCAAGGATAATGGAAAAGGAAAAGTTGGAATGATGCATGTAGCGAATACATATATGGTTAACTGACTAGGTGCATTACATCCAATGTGCGATAACATATCTGTTAAACTCTGTGAACTTACCAGTTTGTTGCATTTTCAGAAAGTTTAGCGGTTGGCTTGACAGAATATTCTGGCCAATCACCATTACCATACTAGATCGAAAGGGCCAATTCTAGCAAGCATGTCTAGTTCCGGCAAAAGTCTCGATGGAGAGAAAACAGAGATACAGATAATGAAAGATGAGGTGGACCGGTTGAGACAGCAAATAACAGAGATGCACCTAGCCTGGGCTAGGGGACAGTCACCACCAAACCTTCCTACTCTTACACCAGCTCCAGAGCGTCCGCCTATTGATCCCTCGACAAGTGCACCAATCTATCCATATTATCAAGGGGAAAACCCTTATACATCCCAGGTTCCACCAGCTAGACAAAATACTCCTCCTCCGGTCACCCCTGTTTTCATGGCACCTCCACCTGCTACTTTACAAAAGTCGTTCGGTGAACCGCTTTTTCAAATACATGACAATCATTGTTATGATCCTGAGCCTACCTTTAAGGCTCCTGAACCGCATTCACACACCCCTCACTGGGATAACCCGGCAGAACCGGAAAAGCACTTCAAAAGTTTGGAGCATGAGGAAGTTATTCGGAAAGTCAAAAGCCTGGAGCAATCCTTCAGGAATATGCATGGTTTAGGCAACCAAGTCAGCGTTGCTTACAAAGATCTGTGCCCATTTCCAGATGTCCAGTTGCCCGCCGGGTTCAAAATGCCCAAGTTTGATCTATACGAGGGGCATGGTGACCCAGTAGCCCATCTCCGAGGTTTCTGCAGCAAAATGCGAGGAGCCGGAGGGCGAGATGAAATTCCGATAGCTTACTTCGGTCATAGTTTGGGAGGGTCTGCACTAGAGTGGTACACCAGGCAGGATCCCAGCAGATGGTTTACATGGGATGACCTGGCCCAAGCATTCATTGGCCAGTTCCAGTATAATCTTGAAATAATCCCTGATCGCTTATCATTGCTCAAGCTAGAGAAGAAACCCGCCGAAAGCTTCAGAGAATTTGGGTTCCGCTGGAGGGAACAAGCAGCAAGGGTAGATCCCCCGATGAGAGAGAACGAGATGGTAGATTACTTCTTGCAGACACTGGAGCCAACTTACTTTAGTCACCCGGTGACATCGGTTGGTAAATCTTTCAATGAGGTGGTCAAAATGGGCGGAATGATAGAAGAGGGACTTAAGTCCAATAAGATCTTGAGCTATTCCGCGTTGAAAGCAACAACTCAAGCTATTCGGAATGGCACAGGGGTTGCATTCGGGAAGAAGAGAAGAGAAGAGAAGAAGTTGCAACGGTAGAGGAGGGTACTTGGTCCATATCGAAAGGTCCTTCACCTCATTACCAAGCCAGACCCTACCACCCAAATCACCCAAATCACCCAAATCACCCTAATCACCCTCCCCGAAACACTTATCCACCTCCAAGGGCCTACAATAACCCTCCAGGACCAGGTTTCCGAGGGAATCATGCCTTCAGAAAGGAAAAGGCACAAAGAACCTTCACTGAGTTGGGAGAAACTTATACTGCTCTGTTCCACAAATTGAAGCAGATAGGTTTGTTGAGTCCTATTGAGACAAGATTGCCAAATCCCCTACCCCCAAATGTGGATCGCTCATTAAGCTGTGAGTATTGTTCAGGGGCTCTCGGACATGATACCGAGAAATGTTGGAAACTGAAACATGCAGTGCAAAATCTTATTGACACCAATAAGATCGAGGTTCAGACACCAGAGGCACCCAACATTAATCAGAATCCATTGCCAACTCACCCTTAGACCCATGTGATCAAATTGATACACAAGGGAAGGGAAAATTAAGAAGTCCGATTATTCCACAGCAAAACCAATCGGCAGAATTTGGTATATAAGAAGTCATGCTTGGTAATCAGGAGGAGTTTTCGGTGGTTTGTTTTTGTTGTCATTTCTTTTGTCCGAGTTGTTTCCAGGGTTGTGACCTAGATTTTGTCTTGTAGTGAAACCCTCTTTCTTTCCATTTTTGGTCATTTCAGTTTGCCTAGTCTTATCAAGTCTCGTTTCAGGTTTGTATTTTTGGTTTGCTTGATTGTATTTGAACCACTTCTCCGTTTAGTGAAACTTTTGGTCTTTTACTACCCAGTTCGTCTTTTTGTTTAGTTCTTCTATCTTTAAATTTGTCATTTGTTCGAACGCCGACTCTAATGACATGGCATCGCACATAAGTTTGGCCTAATATTAAGGGTTAATCAAGAAGCAATTAGAAGATAATCATGTCATTTTAAAAAGAAATAAAAATGATTTGAGATTATTTAGACCCCGAATCATGTGTGAATGGGGCAGGTAAAACACGAAGAAACCCATAAAGGAAAATTGGTCATTCTAAGACGAGGTTCGCTCGTGATACTGAAATGAAAGTGTCATCCAGCAATACATTAAAATGATAGATGAAAGGCGCATGGACGATACGGTTATCAATCAGGGCACAAACAGAAGATGTCGTGAATATGTTGTTTGAACTTGGCATGTTTTGAAGATTGGAATGATGAAGGCATTTTGTTCTGCTATCCAAACACTTTATCCATCGTCAACCCTTTGAGCCTTAATTTAAATTCTTTCATACCCCTCCTTCGGAATTAGTTGCAAAGACTAGAAACACAAGTTTGAAAGACAAGAGAAGAAAGGGATAAAGAAAAAGAAAAGAAAAGAAAACAACAAAAAGAGATAAAGAAAAGAAAAGAAAAAGAAAAATGAATGAAAAAGAGCAACTTGAAAAAAAGGGAATTGGGAACTACGTTTGACCTGATTCCTTAAAGAGGATACGTAGGCGCTTCACAGCTCGGTCATATTGTAAATAAAGTAATAAAAATTCCCCATGTAAAAACTGGGGCAAAGAAAAATTGTGTTGATTATAAATAAATTTAGGTCCGAAGGTTGTAAATTTTGAACCCAGAATTGATTTTGTTTTGAGCCTTCAATACCTTCTCTTTCTAGCCCTATCCAAATCCCACATTACGGTCCAGAAAGACCTTCTGATCAGTCTTCAAAAGATGCCACGTCAAGCGAGTGAGAGAGTCCTATCAGAATATAACACTCTGATTCTCAGCAGAAAAGACTCTGATTCCCATCAGAAAGGAAACACGAGAGAGTCTTAGAAGTGACATCCCAATCCCCAGCTAAAAGTAATACAAATGAGAGAGTCTTACCGGTGAAAACCTTCACAGGCACCATAAGGCGACGGAAGCTGAGAGAAAATCAAAATGAGAGAGGCTTGAAAGTGAAAACCCTTCGGGCACTACAAGTCAAATAAAGGTGTTAATCAGATGGAAGTCACGAGACAGAAATCGTGAAAGGCAATTAACGACGGAGGATAGGCCATATGTGCATGTCATGACCAGTAGAGTTGGTATTCACGTTTGATAAGTTTTTATAGTTGTTTCTTGTTAGAGAGTCAGTTCTCCCTTGTCTTCCTTTTGTTTTTCTTTTTTTTCTCCTTTTGTCAAAAATTCCCCCATCAAAGTCTGTTTAGTCAAAACATAGTGAGAAATGACTTCAAAACTTACCACCAATTTTCCAATTATTATGCAAGGCAAGGAAATGCCATTGACGGCAGAGAAGTATGGTGCAAAGAAGATTATCAAACTGGGGCAGAAAATTTTCTTTTCAGTTTGAAAATTTTCTGGAAGTCAATACCCACTTGGGGAAGAAGGAAAGTCTTAAGAGAAATGGTCTTCGAACCAGTGTCATCCTCAACAACCTTCAAGAAGAATGAAACACCAATTTTGAGGAGATCAGTATCCCCCATCAATGCTATCTACAGCAAGTTCCGAGGTGGTCGGACAACACATAGTGGTAAAGGAAGAAAGGAAAGCCCATCTTCAACAAAATAACACCCAAGCAAGTTGAGAAACACAGAACGGGGAAGGGATAAATGGAAAAACCCATCCCCAACAGGAATATCATCTCCAACAAATGAAATCATTCCCCAACAATATTTTGGGAACCCCGAGCGAGGGAAAGGAGAAAAGGAAAAAACCACCACACAGGAGCGGCACAACCGCTCACAATGTTTTGAACTAACAAATTTTCTTTGATTTGAAACAGGGAAAGAAAGTGCTATTGATAGCGAAAAGTCATGCCACAAGGAAGAACACCAATACTGGGGCAGAAAATTTTCTGCCGTTGTTGAAAATTTTCTCGGAGAAACGAGGAAGGCAATTCAAGATGACATGTCAGGTTTGTCCACCTTCAAATAGGATGTTTCAGGTTTGTCCACCTTCGAACAGGACGTATCAGGTTTGTCCACCTTCAAATAGGATGTTTCAGGTTTGTCCACCTTCGAACAGGACGTCTCAGGTTTGTTCACTTTCATACATTGATACAATAGGAGTATTCGCCCTCGAATAGGATACAATGGGAGTATTCGCCCTCGAATAGGATACAATGGGAGTATTCACCCTCGAATATAATACGATGGGAGTATTCGCCCTCGAATAGGATACGATGGGAGTATTCGCCCTCGAATAGGATACAATGGGAGTATTCGCCCTCGAATAGGATACAATGGGAGTATTCGCCCTCGAATAGGATACAATGGGAGTATTCGCCCTCGAATAGGATACAATGGGAGTATTCGCCCTCGAATAGGATACGATGGGAGTATTCGCCCTCGAATAGGATACAATGGGAGTATTCGCCCTCGAATAGGATACAATGGGAGTATTCGCCCTCGAATAGAATACAATGGGAGTATTCGCCCTCGAATAGGATACAATGGGAGTATTCGCCCTCGAATAGGATATAATGGGAGAATTCGCCCTCGAATAGAATACAATGGTAGTATTCGCCCTCGAATAGGATACAATGGGATTATTCGCCCTCGAATAGGATACAATGGGAGTATTCGCCCTCGAATAGGATACAATGGGAGTATTCGCCCTCGAATAGGATACAATGGGAGTATTCGCCCTCGAAAAGGATACAATGGGAGTATTCGCCCTCGAATAGGATACGATGGGAGTATTCGCCCTCGAATAGGATACAATGGGAGTATTCGCCCTCGAATAGGATACAATGGGAGTGTTCGCACTCGAATAGGATACAATGGGAGTATTCGCCCTCGAATAGGATACAATGGGAGTATTCGCCCTCGAAAAGGATACAATGGGAGTATTCGCCCTCGAATAGGATACAATGGGAGTATTCGCCCTCGAATAGGATACAATGGGAGTATTCGCCCTCGAATAAGATATTTTACGTTTGTTTTTATTTTACCTTGTCCTACACGTTTTTCATAAATTATTGCCAGAATGCATAATTCAAAAGTTGCTACTAAAAGCAGGCGCCTACCTGTATAACAAAAGGCAAGTCTTCAGTCTTTACATTGCAGGCCTTGAAACCAGTAAGCAGAGGGTTACAGCAAGAGATCCCAACACAAATTCAAGCGCATGAGTCAAAGGAATGAGGGGATGAAGGAAAATTTTCCCAGCATCATTATCCTCAGCATGCAAGTAAACAGTTCTAAAGATATCCCCAGCAGTCAAGAGGGAAAGCAACACGACCCAGGAAGAAAGCAATTCCGAAACAAGGAAATTTAGGAGAAACGATGGTTCAAGAGTCGATGCAGCAAGAATAAAATGGTACAAGAAGCAAAGGAAGGCGATCTAGTTCTGAAGTTGTAGTTGAAGTCAGGGAGCCCGCCTGAAGAATGGAATGTCGATTTATTTTGAAGTTGTAGTGGAAGTCAGGGAGCCTGCCTGAAGAATGGAGTGGCTATTTAGTTTTAAAGTTGTAGTCGAAGTCAAGGAGCCCGCCTGAAGAATGGAATGTCGATTTAATCTTGAAATTATAGTTGAAGTCAGGGAGCCCGCCCGAAGAATGGAGTGGCGATTTAGTTTTGAAGTTGTAGTTGAAGTCAGGGTGCCCGCTTGAAGAACGGAGTGGCGAGTTATTATTTTTGAAGTTGTTGTTGAAATCGGGTGCCCGCTGAAGAATGGAATGGCGATTTTTTATTAGAGTTTGTCGATAAAGTTAGAAGCCCGCAGGAAAAGCAGAACGGCGTCTCAATTTCTAAGATTTGATAAGGATAGTGAAGAATCAGAAAGTTACAGAGTGTAACAGAAATCCCCGGCATAAATCCAAGTTCATAAGCAGAAAGAAGGCAGCAAGGATCAGAAAGATAGATTTAGATTTCGAAGGAAAACAATTCGAAGATCACAAGGAAGGGACCAATGATCGGAGTTCGGCAATCAAGATAGGCCGAAATAACAATTGTCAGAAGAGAAGAAGTATGTGAAGAAACATCAAAGCCAACAGGACGGCAAGAAACATGACAAGATCAAGTCAAAAGGATTGATAAGAATTTGCAGTACTGTAACTTAGTCTAGCTTCTTATTTTTTGTTTAGCACGGTGTAATAAGGAGATCGGTTAAGCAGTGGCAACAACAGCAACAGCATGTAACAGCAAGATCACAGCAGTCATGGTAGTCCCAGCTACCAAAAACTTCTCGAACTACATTGACCTGATTCCCTTTTAGCCAGGGATATGTAGGAGATCTTCTGAAGCAAAGGTTCGGTCAAACTTTTCAAAAAATGCTTCACACGGAGTGCTCATACGGGCAAAAATCGCTCGTATTCGCTCACTTATCTTTGCACGAAAACTCTTCATGTTTCCGCGCAAAGAGGGGCAGCTGTGAGCACGTGATTTTTGCCCTACGTGAGAATTACTCCCAGAAAATTCAAAATAAAATAGTTTTGTATTGTGCGTGATTTTGGTGATTTTGTGTTATTTTTCTTTTATTATTTGCATTTTTGTGTGTGCGTGCCTATTTTTTTTAAATTTTTTTTAAATTAATAGAAAATACAAAAATGTTTGCATTCTGCATATAAAATTCATGTTTGTAATTTAGAGTAATTAAGTTTATTTGACGAAAAATGGAAAAATAACAAAAATATGTGTTTAAATGTCTAAAGTCTAATTGTGTGGTTTTAGCCCTAATTGTTATTTAATTTTGTATTAATTGTTATAACGATTTAACTCGTACCTTTTATAAGTTGATTTATTTCTATAAGTTAATTTAGAATTTTTAGAATTTTAGTTTTATTTCAAGGAATAAAAGAAAAGAAAACAAAATAGAAGAACAAACCACATTTTGGGCCAAATCCAATTTCAAAACAACAAAGCCCAAACAAAATACCCCCAAAACCCACCCCAAATACCTGACCCGTCCGCATTTTTGGACCGACCCAGTCCTTACCCAGACCAAACGATGTCGTTTCGAGTAGTGAACGAATCCCAGCCGTGTATCTCATCAAATCGAACGGCTGGGATTTATTTGTTCATATGTGCTATACCAAAACCCTTTACCCCATTACATTCCCACACCCCCTTTCCGTTCTCCCTCGTTCTTCAACCCTAGAGATAGCAAGAGCCGCCGCCAGTCACCAGCTATCCGGCGACAGTACCCAAACGACCACTGCCTCCACTTCATCGTCCACCAGCTTCGTCGACGACCATCCTTCACCCACGACAACAAACGTTGTCGACATTATCTCCACAACCAGTCGTCTCCAACGAATCGCGAGCAACCACCCGTCTCCGTCGACCAGTAGTTCATCGCATCAAGCGGCGACCTTTGTCCTCCATTAAAGACCGGTGACGAACCCTTCATGCATTTGCTTGGTCGACCGGCCTGCTACCCGCTGCCTCTAGTCCCTCACCACCAAAGGCCTTTTCTCTTCTTCTGCTTCCGGCGACAACTAGCCTCGCACCAGATTTTAGAGAATAAAAGGTATATCCTCTCATTTCCTAATGACTGTGAAGTTGTAATGACAAGATGAAGAAATGAAGCTATCAGTTTTGATTTGTTTCTGTTTAGTAAAATATCTCAATGAAGTAAACTGGCGTGCATTGAGATTGTTCGTGCATTTAATTATATGACATTCACACTATTTTCATGTTCAATTTTGATTAACTCCAAGACGTTAAGTGAGTTTGTGATTGTTAAATCATCGAGCATGTGTTAAGTTACTTTAAAATAAAAGAGAAGTATAAATTAGTAGAAGTGAATGTTGGGTCTCTTATCGATCTTAAGTTTCCAGCATATGTCAATGCTAATGGGTGTGAGTGAGCACTCAATTTTCATATTGTTCTTAAGTTTGAAATCAGAGGCATTTGTTTGGAGCTGTTTGGTATTTAAAGTTTTTCTATAGAAAGAATATATTTGGATTGATTAATTTTGCGCGTTTTGGGGTTTAAGGCATCACTATTCTTGCATTTTGTATCTAGTCACGTCAGTTGGTTTTCATGAATTTAATGCAATTTTACCTCTTGGCCTTACATGATTAATATATGTTTGGACCTAGTATTTTCCTTAAGGAAGGCATAAACTTAGTAATTCTTATGTGTAAATGTATCTGTTCTATTACGTGGATGTGAATTAGGTGGAGGAATAGCACTTGAGTTGTTATAATGTATATTCTTTCACAACAGGGTTAATAGTCTATAGCCTCACGTACAATAGTTTCAAACTAGTCTTAAAAAAAATAATTTATAAATTTTCATAGTTTTCTCTGGACGCGTAGTTGTGATACCTAATTAGTTTTAAATATTAACATTCGTAGTTTGATTTAGTTGATACTATCCTTTGAATCTAGAATTCGAGACGTGCCATTTAGTAAATTTTCATGGCCTCCCGCAAACAATAAACACGTAGATACTTTTGGCGCGACTTGTAATAATATTACATTCCTAATACGGGTGCACATTTATGTGACCCAAATCTAAATCTCAACGAAGTCAAAAATGTATTGAAAGCCACAGGCGTACTGGTACGGTGTGGCCCGAAATGCATTTTCACGACGTTGCAATTCTTTAAAAAAAAATGATAAAGCGGAATATTCATAAATGCACATAAATTGGAATGTATAAAGAAATCAGATAAAAGTAAATACAGCAGTTGAGTGACCGTGCTAGAACCACGGAATCCGAGAGTGCCTAACACCTTCTCCCGGGTTAACAGAATTCCTTATCCGGATTTCTGATTCGCGAACTGTTAACAGAGTCAAACTTTCCTCGGATCGGGATTAAACAGGTGACTTGGGACACCATTATTTTCCCAAGTGGCGACTCTGAAGAATTAAATAAATAAATCCCGTTTCGCGTAGGCCAAATTGTAAGCCCCCAGATTTTTCTTCTGCGCGTTCGCGACTGTGTCCACACGAACGCGATGCCCATTTCCGTCCAACCCTTCGCGAACGCGACACTGCGCACGCGAACGCGAAGGGCAAATTTTCGCCCAGTGAATTAATACCCAAAACAGAACACTTACGGGATTTTATCCCGTTTTCACAAAATCCTTTCTTCTCCACAGCTCTTAGGCGATCTTTGAGGCATTTCTTCATCAAAGTTCATTGAGTAAGTATTGTTTAACTCGTCTTTTTCATTTTTCATCAACATCAATCAAATTCATAGGCTTAAACATGTGTAAATTGGTTGAAAATTTTGAGAAATGGGTATAGTTAGGGCTTTCAAAGAATTTGCGATCTAGACCTCGTTTTGGAGTCGAACTTAAGAACAAATTGTATATTTGAACTCATGGAGGATTGGGTGAACTTATTTTGGTTCGAAACTTGAGTTTTGATTATGTGGGCCCGGGGTCGATTTTTACTATTCCGGGCAGAATGTTGTAAAAACCATATTTAGCAATATGAACTAGTTTGTTAAGTAGAATTGATGATATTAAATCAATTGTGTATAGATACGATTGGATTGGAGTCAAATTCGAAAGGAAAAGGCATTGCTACAGATTGAATCGTTCGTAAACTTTCGAGGTAAGTGTTTGTTCTATCCTAGCTTGAAGGAATAGGAATTTAGTTATGAATAAATTGTTGATTAAGAGTTATTGGTGTTATACCGGTAATGGAGATAAATTGTTGAAATTATTATCAATTATTGGTTTAAAACCGGTAATTATAAATATTGTTGATATAGAGATTATTGGCTAAATGCCGGTAATATATATATATTTATGAATTGAGATCGTGTGGCGCGCCGACCACTTATATATTTATGAATTGGGATCGTGTGGCCCGCCGACCACTTATATAATAAGAAATGGGATCGTGTGGCACGCCGACCACAAAGTGATATAAATCTTGGCATTGGCCATAGTTGCCGGTAGCCTATTGATATATTTGGGAGCGGGTGGTACGCCTACCACAAGATATAATTACCGTGATAGTTGGGAGCGGGTGGTACGCCTACCACGAGATATGAAATGAGAGAGGAATTGAGACATGAAAGTAAGATTTATTCTGTTGATTAGATTATTCTGGATATCGTGAGTTATTTTAAAAATATATTGCGTATATATATATATATATATATATTGCAACTGTACAGGTTTATGTGGGTGACTGGCCTTAGCCTTGTCACTAGTTCGCTGGGATAGGCCAGGCACTTACCAGCACATGGGGTCGGTTGTGTTGATACTACACTCTGCGCTCTTTTTGCGCAGATACAGGTTACGGACAGCAGCAGCGGCAGTAGCGACTTGTGGATTTTCCGACTATTGAGATTACGAGGTAGCCCTGCAGGCGTCCGCAGGACCCGTTGTCTCTTCTATCTATGCTTTTCATTCTATTATCTCATGTAATCAAGATAAACAGCTTGTATTTTCTTTCAAACAATTATGTGTATTATTCTTAGAAGTTCGTGAGTATTGTGACACCAGTCTTGGGTAGTGTATCATGTTTGGGTTTTCTTTATCATACTTGACTAAGTCTTCCGCTAATTTTGATTATTCCGCTGTAATTTATATGTTTTTAATAATAAGTCTTAATAAAAATTTGTTAATTAATGGAGGTGTAATTAACATTTGGCTTGCCTAGCTTCCATTTAGTAGGTGCCATCATGACCCCCGATGGTGGGAAATCCGGGTCGTGACATCCAAGGAGGCTCGGGTAGCCGTGTGGCAAAGGCAGCAGCATTAGAGAGCGATATTCGAGTCTTTACGTCTGATCATGCAAACGATGCGGAGACGGTTATACTGGGGGAGATATGGTGTAACAGCCCAGCCCGCTAGTGATATTGTTCGCTCCGGGCCTAGGCCCTCACGGGTTTACCAGAATCCCACTTCCGTAGTGACCAAATAAATAAATAAGGGAGATCTACCAGAATCCCACATCCGTAGTCCCAAATATACAAACAAGGGGAGGGAGGGGGGATCTACCGAAATCCCACATCCGTAGTCCTAATGTAAACGCATAGTAGCAACACGAAGAATAGTTATAAATTATCAACTTCATATCAAGGCGAAACATGTATTTCTAACCTAGTATGTTGCACATAATTCAAATATGGCAATCTGAACAAATAGGCAATTAAGTCATTTAGACATGCTTTCCTAAGCTAACAACAAGCTTAACTTCCAAATAGTAATGACAAGGAGAGAAAACACGCTTTTAATTTCTTAATGAAAATTGATTTTCAGCAATTAACACAAGTACGCGCTCGTCATCTCACGACGAGGCATCTCAAATATCAAAACACCAAATCCTAAGGGGAGAGTTCCCCACACAAATGGCCCAAATCTATTCAATTAAATTTCATAATGTAAATAACACTTCAAGTAACTGACTCTACAATTAATTTCTAAGCTAACACGCAAAACTAGGTAAAATAACCAAAACGCTTCTCGGGCCCCATCTCGGAATCGAGTAAAATTAAAATTTTCAGAATCCTCATACCCTCACGAGTCTAACCGTACCAAAATTATCCAATTCCGATATCATTTGGTTGTGTAAATAATCAATTTACATTTTTGAAAGATTTCACAATTTTCTTCCCAAATCCCATTCTAAATCACTAATTAAATGATAAATTCAATGATAGGTTCATGTACTCTAGCCAAATATGAGTTAAAATTACTTAGCACGATGAATTTCTTACAAAACCATTGAATAATCGCCATAATCTGAACTCTCTAGGTCAAAATATAAAATAAAACCCTAAACCTCATATTTATAGCGCACCTCCCGGATTTCCACCACTTCGGACCACACAAAAACCATCGCAGATCGCGGTGGAGCACCGCGGACCACATAAAAACCAGTGATGTCCGCAATGGATTTGACTATAGTGACATGCATTAGTATTTTGATCATAACTTTCTCTAGGTTGTCCAAATTATATTTTCTTTACCTTTCTAGAAACTAGACACAAAGGGCTACAACTTTTATTTTTTATTCATCTCGAAATTCCTTGTATATCAAAAGATATAGCTTCCGAAAAAAGACCAGTAAAACTTTCCTCACGCAAATCGCACTGGATTTTGTGCGGCCGTAAAGCCCCCACCGCGGCAACACAAAATCTTGTGCGGACCGCACTGGTGGGTTCAGAGGTGTGCAACTCTTCTGGACCTGCAACAACTATGATTTTAAGCCTAAAAACATCCCGGAACTCACCCGAGCCTCCGCGACTTCAAACCAAATGTACCAACACATCCCATGACATTATTCAAACTTGTTAGAAACTTTGGAATGCTCACAAAAATATCAAATCACCAATTTAACACATGATTCAAGCCTAAGAACTCTTAAATTATATTTTCGATCAAAAATTATATCAAATCTCATCCGAATAACCTGAAATTTTACAAGCATATCACATTCAACACTATGGAACTACTCCAGCTTTCGGAATTCTATTCTGACCCTTATATCAAAATCTCACTATCGGTGCAGAAACTTTAAAAAAATTGACTTTCGGCATTTCAAGCCTAAATTAGCTACGGACCTCCAAAACACAATCCGGTCATGCCCCTACGCCCGAAATTACCTAACAAAGCTAACGAAATCATCGGATTTCTATTTTGATGTCGTCTTTATATTGTTCCGATTACTGTCAACTTTCCAACACTTAAGCTCTTATATATGGACTAAGTTCCCCAAAACTCTCCGAAACTAAAAATCGAACATCCCAACATATCAAAATAGTAGAAATAAACTTGGGGAAAACATTTAATAGGGGATCAGACGTTAATTCTTAAAATGATCGGCCGGGTCGCCACGCAATTGAAGGGTATAAGCTGAATCCTCTTCATTTTGCTGTAGTCACACCAATATTACAAGGGAATAATATTTTTTTCGCTGAAGAATATTAGTTTTGAATCATTAGATTATGTGTATGATTTTTTTATTTCAAACTCAACAAGAGAGAAATTGGTTTTTAATTGATAGTTTCTATAGCGACTTTTAAGTGTAACAAATAGTATATATAAAGAAAAAATTGGTATGATGTGAAATATTTTTTTTAAATGTAAAATTTTTAATGTAAAAAGATTATTTCAAAAAAACTCTTTACTTTTTTTTTAATTCAAAGATAATAAAAGGATAAGATATTTTTGAACATTAGTATAAAATTTTAAAATTATTATAATAGAAGTTATATCATGGATAAACTCAAAAAATCAAAGTCTTATGGAATATTTATATAATATCCCACCATATTTTTTATTTACTTTTTATAGCTAATATAAATAGATGATATACTAATAAAACATGATTATATATAAATTATACATCATTCATTTTTTTTTTATTTTAGTGGTCGGATGAGCACCTATTTTGGGCTGATTAGATAAAACAAAAAGAAAGATATAAAATAATTTCAACCAAAGACTAACAATATAATTGAAGTTCATATGTAGATAATTTTTATTAAAACTCTTCCATTTAGAATGAAATTAATTATTTTTTTGTAACAAAAGAAATCATGACATAAAAAATAAGATAAAAGAAAATAATATTGAAAAGAAATTTTAGAAAGATCTAAAAACAAGAAATAAAAGATGAAAAAAAATTCATCTGTTTCATCTTTGTTGAGTATAAAAAATTTAAAAGTTAATCTCATCGATTTTAAATATTTTTTTTCAACGTAAATACATAAATTATTAAATGAGGATATCTTAGCATATATTTTTAGTTTACATTATGTGTCATTTTAAAAAAAATCACTATTACTAATAAACTGATATGATATTCGAATTTGAATTGACATGCAATTTGAGTAGTTTGCATTGAGGTCAAGGCAAGTATGGTGTCAAAAAATAAACTACTTGACAAATTTAAGATAATATTTATAATATTTTATAATAATAATTAACTAATTTAACATTTAATGATTCAAAGAATAAAATTTTGTATATATAGGGTATTAAAAATTTAAATTCTAGTGCTAGAGATATCGATAAACTTAAAGTGGAGTGCATACTAAAATAAAATTCGGTCAAAGAATCATTTTAATTTTAAATAGACGATTAAAGTGAATTTTAAATTAATGATAATATCTTCACTTGCATCATTATAAAGATAATCATTATTATAATACATATAAAGTTTTAGAAATTGAAATTTAAAATAGAAATATTTTTTGAAAGATAAAACCATGACAAATAAGAGTTCAAATCGTAGTATAAGACGTTGCAATCAAAAAATCGTTTATATTGTGTCAACATTTGTGTTTTTCATAAATATTAATTATTATTTTACTTTATGGCTATTTTTAGGTTTCAGTGACACCTATGAGAATAGTGCAAAAATAAAAATATCACTACGACCATTGAAAAAATATTAGTCTTTTTTCATAAAGTGTTTCTTAATTAATATGTGACGATTATCTATAATTATTTAGAATGTTTAAATTTTATTTACATATAATTCAACTAACTAAGATATTTAACATGGTTAATGTCAATTATCACAATGGAGTAAAAAAAATTCACTAGCTAAAGATTTTTTTATATATATTTTTAGATAGCCAACTAAAATGAGTTTTGAATTAAGAATAATATTTCAATTACATTATTATAAAAATAATTATTATTGAAAACTAATATTTTAGAAACTAAAAAATTGAAAAATTAAGAAAGAAATATTTTTAAGAGATATCAACTTACCAAATAAGAGTTCAAGTAGTAATAAAAGAGTTGAGTCTTATCAAAAAGTTATTCATTGTCTTATCATTTGATTATTTTGTAATAAATATGAGTTATTATTTGGGTCCGGCTCTGCTCCATTACTTTTGGCTCCAATAAACATCAATACACATATAGATGTATGACACGTGTTCATATAACTATGAAGGGCTGAGATTGCTTTTTAATTTATTCTTGTGTTTTTGGTTATTCTGCATCTTCTGGGGACTGGAACAAGAAGTTGATATTTTAATACATTATTTCAAGAATATCAACAACAATAATAACAACCCAGTATAATCTCACTTAGTGGGGTCTGGGGAGGGTAGTGTGTACGTAGACCTTACCCCTACCCTGGGGTAGAGAGGCTGTTTCCAAATAGACCCCGCATCCTTCCCTCCAAGAACTTCCCACCTTGCTCTTGGGGAGACTCGAACTCACAACCTCATTATTGAAAGTGGGGGTTGCTTACCATCAGAGCAACCCCTCTTGTCATTATTTCAAGAATATGATTGTGTTAATTGTGAATCCTCTCACCAACCGACTATCATGTACCTAGTGCATTGATTGACTATTACTGAGTTTCTACATATGAAAAGCTAACCAATTTTAATTTTATTAAACAATTAAATGGTTTTTAAAAGAATACAATATACTCCATCTGTTACAGTTTATGTGAACCTATTTCTCTTTTGGTCTATTCCAAACAGAATGACTCATTTCTAAATTTGATAATAATTTAACTTAAACTTATAATTATATCCTTATTGAGAAACTTTTATAACCACACAAATACTCTGAGCCCCTTTTTAACATGTTTAGAACTACACATTTTAAAAGTCAAATTATTTTTTCTTAAATTATGTGTCTAATCATGTTCACATAAATTGAAACGGAGGGAGTGATCAATAACTTTTTGATATATGACACTCTTTGCTATGTTTGTGTTTTTTTAGAAGAGAATGATTGCTTTTGGTATTGGCATGAGATAAGTACATAAGAAGAAAAAAAAAGATTTAGCGGGGGCTTCTTTCTTGATGAAGACAAACCTGACAGCCTTTTGCTTTGTCAATGGCAGCATAAGTTGTACTCTCTCTCGTTTAAAATAAGTGATTTTTTGGATGTTTTCACACATATTAAAAAAGTCATTTTTAGCATTAATTAGTAATAGAATTGACCATTTTAACCTTACTATCTCACATAAACACTCCTAACACATATTCTAACACTATTTACTCCAAGGACAATATAGGAAAAATATCATTAAGTCATTCTTGAAATCCGAAAAAATCGCTTATTTTGGACTATAAAAAAAAAGCAAAAAAATCACTTATTTTGGACCGAATGGAGTATATTTGTAGGCTTGGTACTACTACTACTTTTGATGTGTGTATTAGGTAAAGAAGTTGGAGGGGTATACTGGCGCAGAACAGTATCAACTTCGTGTTCCAGTCAGCAGAAGATGCAGAATAGCAAAAAATACAAGAACAAATTAAAAAGTAATCTCAGCCCTTCATAATTATATGGACATGTGTCATCGATCTACATGTGTATTGATGTTAATTGGAGCCAAAAGTAATGGAGAATAGACGGATCTGTTAAGAATAGAATTCTATTTGGAGTGAATGTCTATACTTCTATTTGGAGTGAATGTCTATCTTGTGGAGAGTTTTACTTTGTGATTAAGTCATAATTTCTCCTATAAATAGAGGGGTCTTACCCCATTGTAAATCATCCCAAAATTCAATAAGAATTCTCTCTCTCTTTCTCTGCAATATTGCTTTTGTTCTTTTATTATTTCATAATACGTTATCAGCACGAGACTCTACCGTCTCAAGAAGCTCTTTCAGAAGATTAAGGTAATTTTTCTCCTCTTTTTAATTATGACTGACATTATGAAAAGAAAGTTCGTTGCCCTTGAAATTTCGAGCAAGAACTATATGACATGGGTGTTGGATGCTGAAATCCACTTAGATGCAATGGGTCTTGGAGACGCATTAAAGACAGAAATAAAGCATCCACCCAAGACTGTGCTAAGGCCTTGATTTTCTTGCGCCATCACCTTGATGAAGGGTTGAAAATTGAATATCTCACAATCAAAGATCCACTTATTTTGTGGAATGGCTTAAAGGAAAGATATGACAACTTAAAGTTGGTCACCCTTCCACAAGCACGATATGATTGGGCTCATCCTGAGGCTCCAAGACTTTAAGTCTGTTTCTGAATATAATTCTGCGATGTTCAGAATTACTTCTAAATTGAAACTCTGTGGAGATACTATCAGTGATTATGATATGCTTGAGAAAATGTTTACAACGTTTCATGCCTCCAATATGGTTCTGCAACTGCAGTACAGAGAGAAAGGTTTCAAGAAGTACTGTGAACTGATTTCTCTTCTTTTTGTGGCTGAGCGAAACAATGACTTGCAAATAACCTAAGTTAAGAGGTTATGTGAAGGCTACTTCAATTTTTTTTCCCCAAGAAAATTGAAAACTTTATTTTTTTGTTTTTCGCAACTGACATGCTACGTTGCTAATTGTATGAAAAAAATATTTCAGCATCACAGACAAAAGGCACATGTCCATATGAACAATTATAATTCCCTTTATTATGTCACAAACACCAATACGGATTTTCACTCAATCAAGTAATCATAATTCATTCCTAAAGCCGACTTGATTAAATCTGACACATTAATTGAACAAGTCAATGAGTATATTTTTTTATCCAATTCCGTCTGTATTTTTCTACTGTGCAAGACTATTAAGTCATTCAATGAAAAACATAATTAATTTTTTTTATTACTATGTAATTGTTTGTATCATAAACAAAGTTTGTTCGAAATTGCACTATTTATTGAGTTATTGACTTCCCTTTGTCTCTTTTCTTTTATCTTTGAAAATACTTATATTTATTTATATTTTTTTTGTATGTCAATCTATGGGAAGCAAATATGGATATTTCACAAAGCAAACTTGAATCAAATTTCAATTGTAAAAATATTTATTTGGTTGATTCATGTACAACACATACAATACTCAAAGAGAAGAAATATTTCTCGCATTTAAGTATGTGTAAGGCAGATGTTACTACAATTTCTGGTAGTAGTAAGTTAATTGAAGGCTCTGGAAGAGCTACTATAACTCCGCCTAAGGGAACAATACTTATCATAGAGAATGCAATGTTCTCCTCCAAGTCCAAGAGGAACTTGTTGAGTTTTAAAGATATCCGCAGAAATGGATATCATATTGAGACAATAGATGAGAATAATCTTGAATATCTCATCATTACCAAGAATGCCTCTGGCCAGAAAAGGGCTATTGAGAAGTACACATCTTTGTCTTGTGGCCTATATTGGACAAGAATTAGTGCAATTGAGGCACATTCTATTGTAAACCAAAAGGTTACCGATTCCAATACTTTTGTACTTTGGCATGATCGATTGGGACACCCTGGATCAATTATGATGAGATGAATCATAGAAAACTCAAATGGGTATCCATTAAAGAATTTAAAGATTCTTTTAAATGATGAATTTTCTTGCACTTTTTGTTATCAAGGCAAGTTAATTATTAGACCATCACCAACAAAGGTTGGAATTGAGTCCCCTACATTTTTGGAACGTATACAAGGGGACATTTGTGGACCTATTCACCCACCTAGTGGGTCGTTCCGATATTTTATGGTCTTGATAGACGCATCCTCTAGATGGTCTCATGTGTGCCTATTGTCATCTCGCAACCTCGCGTTTGCAAAATTAATGGCACAAATAATTCGATTACGGGCACAATTTCCTGATAATCCAATTAAGTCTATTAGACTTGATAATGCTTCTGAGTTTTCATCTCAAGCATTTAATGATTATTGCTTATCAATTGGGAAAAAAATGGAACATCATGTAGCTCATGTTCACACTCAAAATGGTCTTGCAGAGTCTTTAATTAAACATCCGCAATTGATAGCAAGACCGTTACTCATGAAAACGAGGCTGCCCACTTCTGTTTGGGGTCACGCCATTTTGCATGCAGCAATGCTAGTTCGTCTCAGACCGACAAATTATCATAAATATTCCCCGTTGCAATTAGTTTTGGGTCATGAACCTAATATATCCCATTTAAGAATTTTTGGATGCGCAGTATATGTGCCTATAGCACCGCCATATCGCACCAAAATGGGTCCGCAAAGAAGGTTAGGAATATATGTTGGGTTTGAATCACCCTCCATTATTAGCTACCTCGAGCCATTAACGGGAGATTTATTTACTGCACGATTTGCAGACTGTCGATTCGATGAGACACTTTTCCCAAAATTAGGGGAGAAGTTGGTGAAACCAAACGGGAAATTTTGTGGAAAAATCCATCATTATCTCATCTTGATCCACGTGCCTCTATTTGTGAAAAAGAGGTACAAAAGATTATTCATTTGCAGAGAATAGCAAATCAAATGCCCGATGCATTTACGGATATGAAAAGGATAACAAAATCACATATCCCTGCAAAGAATGTTCCAATCCGTATTGATGTCCCTATTGGACAATCTTCAAGTGTCATAGCTAATGAGTCAAAAGCACGCATGAAACGTGGCAGACCATTAGGTTCCAAAGATCGAAATCCTAGAAAAAGGAAAATAAATGATCAAAATGACACTATGAAAGAATCTTATGAAGAAATCCACGACTTAATAAATTCTGAGATTCATGAGGAATCCACTGAGCCCGAGACTCAAGAAAATAAGGAACTATCAATAAATCCAATCGATATTGAGATAAATTTGAATCGATTGGATATAGTGGTGGATTATGTCTTTGCATATAATGTTGCATCCAGAGCATTATGCAAGAAAATGAGGATCTTGAACCTCAATCTGTTGGAGAATGTCGACAAAGACTTGATTGGCCAAAATGGCAAGAAGCAATCCAATCGGAGTTGAATTCACTTGCAAAACGTGAAGTTTTTGGGCCTGTAGTCCAAACACCTAATGGTGTTAAGCCTATTGGCTATAAATGGGTCTTTGTACGCAAGAGAAATGAGAAAAATGAGGTGCAAAGATATAAGGCACGCCTTGTTGCACAAGGATTTTCACAAAGGCCTGGTGTTGATTATGAAGAGACATATTCACCCGTTATGGATGCTATAACATTCCATTATCTCATTAGTTTTGCTGTCCATGAAAAACTTGACATGCATTTAATGGATGTGGTTACCGCCTACCTTTACGGCTCACTTGATAATGAGATATACATGAAAATTCCCGAGGGCTTCAAAATGCCTAATAATTCAAAATCCCGGGAAATATTTTCAATCAAATTGCAAAGATCTTTGTATGGTCTAAAGCAATCAGGACGAATGTGGTATAATCGTCTTAGTGAGTATTTATTAAAGGAAGGCTATATAAATGATGCCATTTGCCCATGTGTTTTCATAAAGAAAACAACATCGGAATTTGTTGTACTTGCAGTATATGTTGATGACATAAACCTTATTGGAACTCCTATAGAACTCCAAAAGGCAATTGATTATTTAAAGAAGGAGTTCGAGATGAAAGATCTCGGAAAGACAAAATTATGTCTTGGTTTGCAAATTGAACATTTGGCAAACGGAATTTTTGTTCATCAATCTACCTACATAGAAAAGGTACTGAAACGGTTTTACATGGATGGAGCACATCCATTAAGCACTCCGATGGTTGTTCGATCACTTGATGTGAACAAAGATCCATTCCGACCTCAAGAAGAGAATGAAGAGCTACTTGGTCCTGAAGTACCATATCTTTGTGCAATTGGTGCACTAATGTATCTTGCCAATACTACAAGGCCCGACATAACTTTTCCAGTTAATGTCTTAGCAAGATATAGCTCTGATCCCACAAGGAGACATTGGAATGGGATCAAACACATATTGCGGTATCTAAAAGGGACTACCGATATGGGCTTATTTTATGGCAACAATTGCAGTTCCGATCTTGTTGGTTATGCTGATGTTGGGTATTTATCCGACCCACACAAGGCTCGATCTCAAACAGGTTATGTGTTTACCTGTGGAGGCACCGCCATATCTTGGCGATCGACTAAGCAATCAATTGTGGCTACTTCATCTAATCATGCTGAGATAATTGCTATTCATGAAGCAAGTCGAGAGTGCGTGTGGTTGAGGTCTATAATACATCTTATTCGAGATAAATATGGTGTGAAATGTGACAAGTTACCCACTATTTTGTATGAAGACAATGCAGCATGCATAGCTCAACTGAAGGGAGGATTCATAAAAGGAGATAGGACAAAGCACATTTCACCAAAGTTATTTTTCACACATGATCTTCAAAAGAATGGTGATATTAATGTGCAACAGATTCGCTCAAGTGATAATATGGCTGATTTGTTCACAAAATCTCTACCGACGTCAACCTTCAAGAAGCTAGTGTACAAGATCGGGATGCGAAGGCTTAAGGATGTGAATTGATGCTCTCATCAGGGGGAGTTAATGCGCGTTGCACTCTTTTTCCCTTACAAGGTTTTGTCCCACTGGGTTTTCCTTGCGAGGTTTTTAACGAGGCAACCAAAAGGCGTATTATTAGATATGTGTACTCTTTTTCCTTTTCTAAATTTTTTTCCCATTGGGTTTTATTTTAGTTAAGGTTTTAATGAGGCACATTACTTATTGAGTAGACATTCAAGGGGGAGTGCAAGAAAATTCATCATTTAAAAGAATCTTTAAATTCTTTAATGGATGCCCATTTGAGTTTTCTATGATTCGTCTCATCATAATTGATCCAGGGTGTCCCAATCGATCATTCCAAAGTACAAAAGTATTGGAATCGGTAACCTTTTGGTTTACAATAGAATGTGCCTCAATTGCACTAATTCTTGTCCAATACAGGCCACAAGACAAAGATGGGAACTTCTCAATAGCCCTTTTCTGGCCGGAGACATTTTTGGTAATGATGAGATATTCAAGATTATTCTCATCTATTGTCTCAATATGATATCCATTTCCGCGGATATCTTTAAAACTCAACAAGTTCCTCTTGGACTTGGAGGAGAACATTGCATTCTCTATGATAAGTATTGTTCCCTTAGGCAGAGTTATAGTAGCTCTTCCAGAGCCTTCAATTAATTTACTACTACCGAAAATTGTAGTAACATCTGCCTTACACATACTTAAATGCGAGAAATATTTCTTCTCTTTGAGTATTGTATATGTTGTACATGAATCAACCAAAAAAATATTTTTATAATTGAACTTTGATCCAAATTTGCTTTGTAGGATATCCATGTATGTTTCCAAAACGAGAAGATATTGGAGTCATATTAGCACATTAACGAATAATTCATGATTAAGTACCGAAAGGACTTCCTAAATATGTTAAAAAGATGTTCAAAGTTATACGTGTAACCTTAATTGATATCCTCCTTGAAGAAAAGGCAATGATGTTTTATCATATTACTAGGCTTACAAAGAATTTGTTTGAACACAAATATTAAAAGTGCAGCTTATATTTCCGAACTGCTATCCAATTGCTATTGGAACTAATTTTCTGTTTTAGACAGAATAATATAATACTAGTATTTAAGTATTTAAAAACAAAAATAATCTAATTTGGTACTACTAGTAAATACTGAGAAAAAAAATTGGATGGCAGTGACCAACTATTATTCTAATGAAAGAGATACATTTAAAACAACTGTACATGTTGCCATATTTGAGTCAAATGCGTGTGTAAAAGAAATAGGCAGGATAGATACGTTCGTTTTTGTTGTTTAAGTTTTCATCCTCTCATACAGTTAATGTCAAAAGAATCACATAAATATCCAGGAAAACCAAGCAACTTTTAACATTATATCATAAAACAAATAATACTATTGATACTAATGACTACTACTCATATAAAGAACTAAGATTACATGAAGTTTATTCACTAACTATTATGAATAGGCAAAAATAAATTTAAACTATTCAATCATCTTTAACCACGGATCCATCACCGATTAGGTGGTCTATTTTCCCATCAGGGCGCTCAAAGAAGTCTGCCACATCCAAGTGGGTGATGTCAAAATCATTATCAGAGACAAAATTGGCTTCCCTTTATTCTTTAGAGATGCTTGATAAAGATCAACCAAATATCTTGGTACACGGCAAATTTTTGCCCAATGCCCTTTTCCACCACAAAATAAGTGGATCTTTGACTTGTGAGATATTCAATTTTCAACCCTTCATCAAGGTGATGGCGCAAGAAAATCAAGGCCTTAGCACAATCTTGGGTGGATGCTTTATTTATGTCTTTAATGGCGTCTCCAAGACCCATTGCATCTAAGTGGATTTCAGCATCCAACACCCATGTCATATAGTTTTTGCCCGAAATTTCAAGGGCAACGAACTTTCTTTTCATAATGTCAGTCATAATTAAAAGGAGGAGAAAAATTACCTTAATCTTCTGAAGGAGCTTCTTGAGACGGTAGAGTCTCGTGCTGATAACGTGTTATGAAATAATAAAGAACAAGAGCAATATTGCAGAGAAAGAGAGATGAAATTCTTATTGAATTTTGGGATGATTTACAATGGGGTAAGACCCTTCTATTCATAGGAGAAATTATGACTTAGTCACAAAGTAAAACTCTCCACAAGATAGACATTCACTCCAAGTAGAATTCTATTCTTAACACTTATTATTACCATTTTTAAGATCCAATGATAACAACAAGAACGATATCAAAAAAGAAAAAAGAAGAAATGGTTAATTTTTTCACGTAGTTAATATCCAATGATTATCTATGTTTATCGAAAAAGTATAAATTTTAAAATTATTTACATACAATCCAAATAACTTAAATATTTGATATGATTAATATACGGGCTTACTGATACTAGTTCCACATAAAATATATAAATCTTTTTAATATATATACACATATATATTTAAAAAATTTGCGGAAATTAACGGTGTCTGATGACCTATCTTCTCAATTCTGTTGACACGTAAGGGTGTAATGTGGGCCGGTCCCGGACCGGGACCGGACCGGGACCGCGGGCCTGGCGGTCCCAACGGTCCTGGTGGGCCGGTCCTGCCGAGCCGGTCTTCAACCGGTCCTAAAGCCCGTGACGGGCCGGTCCTTACGCGTAGGACCGCGAGACCGGGACCGCGAAGACCGGGACCGGGTAGCGGTCCTGGGCCGGTCTTCGCGGGCCTGGCGGGCCCCAACCGGTCCCAACGGTAAAAAAAAGGCCCAACGGCCAGATTTAAAAACTAGCCGTTGGAGGTCAAAAATAGCCGTTTTTGGCTATCAAAATTTAGCCAAATGGTCCCAACGGTAATATTTAAAAAAAAAATTTAAAAAAAATGGCCCAACGGCCAGATTTAAAAACTAGCCGTTGGAGGTCAAAAATAGCCGTTTTTGGCTATCAAAATTTAGCCAAATGGTCCTCAAACTTTAATATAACCCCAAACTTTATATAATTACACTTTTTCCCAATTCTCAACTATAAATACCCCCCCATTATTTCATTTTAACTCACCGATTCATCAATCTATCTTAATCTCTCTCAATCTCTCTCAATTGCTTATATTATTATTCCAATTTTGTGAAATTTTGTGAAGTTGGTGAATTGAAGTATTCAAGTCTTCAACAATTTGCAATTTTCAATTTTGAAGAAGTTGTTCGTCAATTCGGTAAAGTCGTTCCAACTCTTAATTTTTAAGAATATATTTTGTGTTATTTTGTTTGCATAAATATAAATAAAATGGCATTTTCATTGAAAAAAATGTTTAGTGCTAAGGGAAAAGCTAAAATGGGTGAAAGTAGTCGTCAACCAACTAACCTTCCCCCCCTGGTTCCCCGACCTACCCGTCATAGTGGTCTAATTGTTCTTGATAGTGATAATCCCTGTTTTCAATTTAGTGATACTGAATTTTGTCATAATATTTCACGAGAAGATCAACTAGATAATGAAATTATGACTGCTCTTTATCCTAATTTACAACATCGTAGGCAATTGGATTTTGATGAAACCCAAGAGGATTTTGATGAAACTCAACATGATGTAGATGAAACCCAAGAGGATTTAGATGACACACCTACTAGTCCGGCTAATAACCCAACTGAACCACAACACCCACCCGTACAAACACCGACTTTTAATAGACAACCTTCTAAACGCCAATAAACCTCATTAGTTTGGCAATTTTTTACTCAACTAAGAGATCAAAATAAGGCTCAATGTAAAAATTGTAATAAATTGTTGGTTCTAGTAACACTAGTGCAGTAGGCACTCTTACAAACACATTAAATCCTGCATTTAGTAATATATTTCATGTTAGATGTATTTGTCATATTTATCATTTAATTGTCGGTGATGGTATGCGAATTTTAAATATAGAAATTGAAAAGGTTAGAATGGCTCTTAATTGGCTTTTTTATTCTAACCGCAGAAGTAGACTTAGGGAGTATTATAAAAAATGCGATGAATATGGCCTTAGAGAAAGAAAGGTTCCTAAACCTTGCCCCACTAGGTGGAATTATATGTACGAAAGTTTAGTAGTTGCTTACGAATATAGGAACCCTATTAATGCAACGTTCAATGCTCGGGTTGGGGGTGTGGATGATGATGACGAGGGTGGGCCTATTTATGAACTTGCTATAAATGCAATGAAAGAAAAATTTAAAAAATATTTTTTCCCTATCCCTCCTATTTATGGTGTATCAGCAATTTTAAACCCTACAATGAAATTAGGAGGTCCTCATTTTTGGTATACAAATATTTATAACGCTTTAGATCTTACAGTAGAAGAACGTGCTACTCTTGCAGATGCAAAAGCATCAATTAAAATTAATACTCAAATAATTTATAATGCATACCAACAAGCCTTACAAAATTCTAGGCCAACTGTTCCAACCCATACTTCGTCTACTTCACGGTCGTCCAAAAGAGCCGCGGGCTTGAAGGCACTTAAATCTTGGACGGATTTTAGGGGTTCTCAAGGAGATAATTTTGACGAATCTTCCCATCTAAATGAGCTTCAAGTTTATTTGTCGCAGGGACTAGAGAAGGAGAATCCAGACGGGAGTTTTGAGCTTTTGGAATGGTGGAAGTTACGGGAAAAACATTTTCCTGTTCTTGCAAGGATGGCTCGCGATATATTATCTATTCAAGCTTCAACAGTTGCATCAGAGAGCGCCTTCAGTCAAGCAAGACTTCAAATAGGAGATCATAGAGCAGCTATGAGGGAGAGCTTGGAGAAGTCAGTGCTATTTAGAGATTGGATCCGCTCGGAAAGAAGAAACTTTAGACTTGCAGAATCACAACCGGATGTGGATGACGCTTACGAAGAAATGATTGCAGAGCTTGCTGAGGATGTTGCTTCGCCGGGAAGTGGTGATGAACAAGCTTCTTTTCCACCACCGCCAACGGAACCTCCTCCAAATCTTGAAGGATTTATGAGATTTGTTAGAGATATGTAGATTGTGTTGTAAATTGTACTTTGGCACATCTTATTTAGTTTTTTTCTTTTAATGGTGGTATTAGTACCTTGTTGTGCTCATTCCATTGGGGGAGAGAAGATTAATAAAGATATGTCATTTTTAGTAATAAAAATTATTACACAAGTTTTTGATTTATCTCTTAATACAATATATATATCTATTTCATACATATACATATAATATATATACATAATATATATTATATATATACATAACATATAAACTTAATACATATATATAAGTTAAGTTTATATATGTTAAGTATATATATATATTAAGTTTATATAATACTTACCTTTAGATCTTACAGTAGAAGAACGTGCTACTCTTGCATATGCAAAAGCATCAATTAAAATTAATACTCAAATAATTTATAATGCATACCAACAAGCCTTACAAAATTCTAGGCCAATTGTTCCAACCCCTACTTCGTCTACTTCACAGTCGTCCAAAAGAGCCGCGGGCTTGAAGGCACTTAAATCTTGGACGGAGTTTAGGGGTTCTCAAGGAGATAATTTTGACGAATCTTCCCATCTAAATGAGCTTCAAGTTTATTTGTCGCAGGGACTAGAGAAGGAGAATCCAGACGGGAGTTTTGAGCTTTTGGAATGGTGGAAGTTACGGGAAAAACATTTTTCTGTTCTTGCAAGGATGGCTCGCGATATATTATCTATTCAAGCTTCAACAGTTGCATCAGAGAGCGCCTTCAGTCAAGCAAGACTTCAAATAGGAGATCATAGAGCAGCTATGAGGGAGAGCTTGGAGAAGTCAGTGCTATTTAGAGATTGGATCCGCTCGGAAAGAAGAAACTTTGGACTTGCAGAATCACAACCGGATGTGGATGACGCTTACGAAGAAATGATTGCAGAGCTTGTTGAGGATGCTTCTTCGCCGCCGGGAAGTGGTGATGAACAAGCTTCTTTTCCACCACCGCCAACGGAACCTCCTCCAAATCTTGAAGGATTTATGAGATTTGTTAGAGATATGTAGATTGTGTTGTAAATTGTACTTTGGCACATCTTATTTAGTTTTTTTTCTTTTAATGGTGGTATTAGTACCTTGTTGTGCTCATTCCATTGGGGGAGAGAAGATTAATAAAGATATGTCATTTTTAGTAATAAAAATTATTACACAAGTTTTTGATTTATCTCTTAATACAATATATATATCTATTTCATACATATACATATAATATATATACATAATATATATTATATATATACATAACATATAAACTTAATACATATATATAAGTTAAGTTTATATATGTTAAGTATATATATATATTAAGTTTATATAATACTTACCATATATATATATATAACTTAACTTATATATATAACTTAACTTATATAACGCTTTAGATCTTACAGTAGAAGAACGTGCTACTCTTGCAGATGCAAAAGCATCAATTAAAATTAATACTCAAATAATTTAACTTATATACTTAACTTATATAAACTTAATATATATATATAGTTAACATAGATAAACTTAACTTATATACTTAACTTATATAAACTTAATATATATATATACTTAACATATATAAATTTAACATATATAAATACTAAACATATATATACTTAACATACATACATATATATATATATATATATATATATATATACATACACTTAACATATATATAGTTAACATATATATACTTATTAAATAATTTTTTTTTTATTAAAAGCCCACGAAGCCCACGAAGCCCGCCAGCGAACCGCCAGGGCCGAGACCATGTGGGGTTAGGCCCGTCACGGGCCGGTCTTACCCACCAAGCCCACGAAGACCGGGACCGCCAGGCCCGGGACCGCCAGGCCCGGGACCGTTTAGGACCGGGACCGCGAGGCCCGTTTAGGCCCAGGACCGGCCCAGAATACACCCTTATTGACACGTACGTGCAATTTCAAAAGGTTCTTGACTCTTTAATGCCCATTCTTCTCCAATTGCAACATTATATTGCCCCAGAGTTTCTGCTTAAAGTTAGGCAGAATTGGGTCATACGCACATGGAATTGAAAGGATTTTGCTGGTTAATTACAAATTATAGGTACGAGGGTAAGTTGCGCAAGTTTGACTTAATATAATGGATAGGTATAGTGGTCTACCCAAAAGCCTATGTTTAGCTTGAGAAAAAAAGTTGTCCTTATTAATAAAAGGTCAAACTAGGATATTAATTTAATGGGTTCGAGATTATAATTAATTTAAGTTATTAAGTTCTAAATTATTTATATATATTTATTAAATTCTTTAATATAAATATATGATTTGAACAAAAGTTACTGTGTTGAGCCAAACCCACAAACATCACCGTGTCTCCGCCCCCGCTACTCACTATAGTATTTGTAAAAGCCCTCAAGCCACTAAACTTCTCTGACAATCTTAACCTCTTGGGGTGGTATAAAAATTTAATATCACCTTAATATTTTGTTTGGTTAGCAAATCAGGTATAAGTTATTCCGGTATTAATTTTAACACCGAGATAATTTATACATTATAGAAGGTGGGATAATTAGCACCGATATAATTTATTCCTTCTTCTTATAAATTATGCAATTGTTATTCCTAATAAAACATATCAAACAATGAATAAACAACAATCACAGCATAAATTATCCCAATATAACTTATACTGACATAAGATATAAATTATATTCAAACCAAACGACCCCTTAGGTGTACATTAAGAAGAATTCAAATGAATACTCTCAATAGTTCCGTACGATCAAAATGTGTCTAAACAACTTTGTAAAACTTATTTTCCTATATTCATATAAAAAATATATTAGATTAAAGTCAAATTAGCCAAAAATACACTAAGCTGAAATCATTTCTCTAACACCTATTGCAATGTTTGTTTGCACAAAAATTAACTTTTAAATTGATAATAGCTAGTAATAATATTAAAATAACATAACTTTAATATGATCATCTATTAATTACTAATTTAAATAATAAAAAGGTAATTTAATTAACTTACGACACTCCCAAAAGGTACACGAATAAAACAAGTAAAAAGCATAGAAACCTTATTTCATATAGTAAGTCGACACATGCTACCTCTGCTGGCGGCATAACTACAACAACAACAACAACAACCCAGTATAATCCCACTTAGTGGGGTCTGGGGAGGGTAGTGTGTACGCAGACCTTACCCCTACCCTAAGGTAGAGAGGCTGTTTCCAAATAGACCCCCGACATCCTTCCCTCCAAGAACTACCCACCTTGCTCTTGGGGAGACTCGAACTCACAACCTCTCGGTTGGAAGTGGGGGTTGCTGGCGGCATAACTAAAACTCGTAATTGATTTAGTGGCAAACATATAGAATAATTAACTATACAAGCCACTAAAACACTAGATTTACTACTATATTATAGTATGATTTTGGTAAAACCATACATTACACCACTTTAAACAGCAATTAGACTTGTACTGAGGTTAAAAACATACTAATAATATTTTGTCAAAATTAACTTAGCATCACTAGCATCTCTCTTTAATGGTTATTCTTTTTTCCTTTTCTCTTCTTAGCAAGAGGAAGAGTTGGGATGCTTTGTTCAAACTTGAAAAAGTTTTCTGGATCAACCTTAGTCTTGATTTCCACCAACCTATTAAAATTGTTCTTGAAATACTTATTCCCCCACACACTAGCTTGTACGAAGCTGGAATTTGAATTCACATTCTTGTTCATTCCCAAATCAAGATCCCTGTAATTCACATAAGCTTCTCTTGGAAACATAGAAGCATAAGAAGTCATGTAATTGTATAGCTTTCTGATCCAATCGACGTGTTTCGTAGCCAATTCTTGATCAGGTTCAGTCCAGAGTGTTACATACTGAATCTTGAAAATGACTCCTTTTCTGTGTGGGAAAGGAGTTTCTGATTCTGATATATTAGCCATCATTCCTCCATATGGATTCCATATCATTAGTGGTGAATCTTCTTGTAATAGTCTTTTCCATATACCTTCAAGTCCTGTTTCAGAAATTGGGTCTTTTATAAAGTCTGATTTGGCTTTGAAATAATTCTTGAATGTTGGTTTCCCCTGGAGAAGTATTTCTGGTGGGGTTTTTGTTGGAAAACCAGCAATGTACAAAATTGACTCAATCCAACTCATTTCTGTACAATCTTTTTGTGTCAATCCCAATTCAGGGAAACTTTCATTCATTATTTGTAAAAGCCTGTCAGCTTTTCCAAGAAACAATGAGTTATAAGCTGTTTGAACTGTCCTTTCTCCCTTTTTATCTTTTTCTCCCACCACATTTATGACTACTCTCATGAATAAATCATCATCAATTTTATCAGCAACTTGTTGCCACTTGTACAAAATCTTTGTCGCGCCATCTTCCAATGTTTTCGGGACAGTGAAAACAGTGACAATCGATGGAACAGTGACTAATTTTAATTTCCAGGACAGTATGATCCCGAAACTTGCTCCTCCACCACCACGAATCGCCCAAAACAAGTCTTCCCCCATCGATTGCCTGTCGAGTATAGTGCCATTGGCGTTAACGATACGAGCATCAATTACATTGTCAGCTCCAAGCCCGAATTTTCTCATCATGGAACCGTAGGCTCCGCCCGTTATGTGACCACCAATTCCTAAACTGGTACAAAGTCCAGCTGGAAATCCATGAGTTTTGCTTTTCTCTGAAATTCTATAATAAACTTCACCAACAGTAGCACCAGCTTGAGCCCATACTGAATTTTCCTCTATGTTCACGTCGATCTCTCGTAGTTTGGAGAGATCGACGATAACAAAAGGAGAGTCCATTACTGAAATGTACGAGAGACCTTCATAATCATGGCCTCCACTTCTAACCCTGAGCTGAAGATTGAGTTGTTTTGCACAAATGACTGCTGCTTGAACATGGGATTCTGCCATTGGTGTGAAAATCAGCTCAGGTTTAGCAACTGATGGCATTAAACACCTGAGATTTTGAGCTGTAGAATTCAAGACTGTGTTGAATGAATCAGTTTTTGGGGTGAAGAAAGCTTTGGAAAAAGGGTCAGAAAAATCAGAATTCTTGCAAATACATTGATAGAACTTTTCAGGGGTTGTATCAGAAAGAGCAGAACAAGAACTTGAAAATAATAAGACTATGAAAAATGAGACCATAATAGAGTTGAAGGATGCCATAATAGAGAATCTTTGTTTTTTCTTGAACTGTGTCTATGGATTGTTGAGGAAAGCATTAGGGGGTGATGGTGTTTATATACTGATGAAGTCAGGGTTCATTTGGTAAGAGGGATAATGGATTTTAATCTCGGGATTAAATTCAAAATGAGTTTATCCCAATGTATTCCCTAGAGTATTCCCTTTCCCAGACACCCACAAAGTGAGTATTGAACTGAGTCGACCCTTTTATCCCATGTTTGATTGAAATAAAATTGTGATATAACTAATCTTGGGATTAGTTGTCCACGATTGTAATTTTTTTTATCTCTTTACGGAAGGATGAGATAAGTCTAATGCTGACTCTATGTGACATAATGCACATGTCAGGTTTTATAGATTTGATTACTGGTTTCAATGTGCAATTATTAGGGAAAAGATAATTAATGAATAATTCCTCAAAAAGTAGTGTGGAGACATTTGGAATTTTGATTGTGGCAAAGTCATAGGAGCTTTAGGAGAGAGAGAACAAATTTTGGAGTGAAAGAAAATTTATGCTTTCTTCCGTCAATCTCTCTTTAGTACTTTTTCCATGTTGAATTGAGTTCTTTCCCTCAACTTTTTCTCGAAAATAAAATTTTCATTTTGGTTCAGAGTAAGTTTTAATTTTTATAAAGTATATAATTGCACTAACTTTTTCTTGAAGATATCTAAAACAAACAAAAAAATCATTTATACTTGGTAAACTTTTTCCCAATTAGTGTCCACATACAAAGTAATGACTGGGATGTCAAGCTACAAGTAACAGTGATGTGACTGAAGCAATATTGGTGACATTAAAATAAAAAGAAAGCACTAACAAATTGTGAATAGGATGCTGTTAAAAGGCTTAATCTAATAGAGCCAAGATAACTCATAAATGCAACTATAGGTATTAAATGGGCCGGATAAGTTCATTTCCAGACCGGCCCACACCGGTAGAACCCGGAACCGGCCCAGACCAATAAGTATGGGGCCGGGTGGGCTTGGTTGGGGGTAAAGGGGTTAGGTCCGTTTACTTTTAGTTAACGGGTAACCAGACCCGTTAGATCCGGTCCGGATGAACAATGTTCATTACCGGTTACACCAGCCCGGTTCTAACAGCTTTTTTTTTTTCCTCGAATTTTCTGAGGCAAGTGGGGCCCACTGATCGTTGGCAACGGTCAGAATGTTGATTGATCCGTTGGCCAACGGGTATATTCACCAAATAGCCATTTTTAATTTATTTTTAACCGTTTTTGATTTTACAAAAATAACCTTATGTAAAACTATAAATACTCCACCACCCCCCCCCTTTCTTCATTTTTCACTCAAAATTCATTTCTCTATCAATTTTTCTCATTCTCTTATTCTCTAATTATCAAGACTTCAAGTCTTAATTCCTCATTTCATCTTCTAATTTTATTTGGCTCACTTTTGTTGAATAGTTGAATTTAAATTATAGTATTTTATCATTGGGGATTTGAACTTCAAGTTGAAATACTTGCTTGACGTTTGTTCGTGGTAATATTGGAATTGCATAACCAAGTGCTCAATTTATTGTCCAATTCGGTGCACTCCCTCCAACTCTTTCTCTTATTAATATTTTAATTGCATATTTATTTTGTGCTTATACTTTAATTTTTATAATATGTTCGGCCCCCTCAATCCGTAACCCATACGGTTTAATTTTTACCCTCAATTACCCTGACCCGTTAAACCCGTTACTGTTGCGCCCGGAACCGGCCCGATTTCAAACCCGTACGAGTTAAAAGAAACGAGTCCGGATCGGCCTGACCCACCCTTTAACACCCATAAATGCAACTAGTGGTAAACTCAAATGGAGGTTCTATCTTTTCAAATCACAGTGATGTTGACTTAACTTGTAATTTGATGCCAAATAGTGCTATGGATTTCCCGGGACTTAACTTGAGGGTACAATTTTATTGGGAGTGAATTGTAATAAATCTATTAGGAAGAGGTTTGGTGGATTCAAAGAATGAGGTTACAAAGGATATTCACCTTGATCCAATACTTACTTACAAATTCTAAGAACTCGTTCAAACCCTCAATCCGAAGCCGACTGTTTCAAAATTATTCAAACGGGGTAAGAACTAATCAATACAAGCTCAAGAGTTCATATTCTAACTATTAAAATAATTTTCTAACCCTAAATACAAATTTCCTAAAATTCATCTCCGGTCCCACATGCCCGGCTTCCGGAAATTCTCGAGAGAAGTTGTTACCCATAACCTAGCGATCAAGAGTATATGATTTTTTACTTAATTCCATAACAGATTTCGTGGTGAAATCTTATTTTTATCAAAAATCTAGGTTTTACTATAAACCCATAATTTCCACTAATTTACATGTTGTATTCTGCCCATAAACTATGTACTAAACTATATTTGGTAGAAAATATTTGTCTCACAAAGCTAGGTTGAAATTTCCCCTTTTGTAGCTCCCAAATCGCCCAAGAATGTAATAAATGACCCCAAATATTGCTAAGTCCCGATTTTAAACTCACTGCCCAACTGTCCCCTTCATCGCGAATGAGATAGGGACCTTGCGTTCGCGAAGGCCATTGGCTGAGGCCCTTCATCGTGAACGCGATCATTGGCTCATGAACACGAATGCTAGCTTGGCTAAACCTACGCGAACAAAGTTGGACCGGTCCAGCTACTCTACTCTACGTGAACGTGAGTCGCCTCACACGAACGCGAAGGTCACTGACCCGCGAACACGAAGTGCATTCCCCCTCCCAGCCCAACTCCTTCTATGCGAACGCGATGGTCTCTACGCGTTCGCGAAGAAGGAAACCAGAACTGGGCAAAATCTGATTTCGTGCAATTAGCTCAGAGGGGTCCGAAATTCACCCGAGCCACTCGAGATCCCGTCCAAAGGCACTAACAGGTTTGTAATCATAATACGAACTTGCTCAAATTCTTGAAACGCGAAAAACAACAAGGAAACCAAGAATCTTACCCCAAAACCCAAAATGAATCAAACTTTAAACTTCAAGTTCTTTAAATTCGCTGAATGCGTCGAATCATATTTAGACTACTTGAAATGGCACCAAATTTTGTGTGCAAGTCTTAAATGATATTAGGAAACTATTCTCGGTCTCGAAATTCCGTTAAGACCTCAATATCACAAAAACCCGCTCCAAACGAAATTTCAAGAACTTCAAAATCCTTAAAGAACCAACTTCCATTATTACGCGCCAAACGCTCTTGGATCATCCAAAATCCGACCCGGACATATGTCTAAGTCCAAAGTCATCATACAAACCTGTTGGAACCTTAAAATCCTGATTCCGAGGTTGTTTACTCAAATTATTAACCGAAGTTAAACTTGGTCTTTTAAGCCAACCTTAAGGAACCAAGTGTTCCGATTTCAATCCAAACTCTTCCAAATTCCGAACCAACCATCCCCACAAGTCATAAATCAGTAAAAGCAATTATTGAAAGTCTTATTTAGGGAAACACGATTCTAGAAAGCAAAACGATCAGTCGGATCGTTACACCATCATCCTCAATCATTGTCACCATTATTTTTTACCATCACCACCCATCATCCCACCAGTCCGACCACCATCATTCTCACCCACAATCAATACCCATCCACCTCAACTACCATAACTGACCACTCTATCATGATCAACAACAACATCCGGCACCTTCCGTCATTATAACCTACCATCACACCCACCACCTTCCTCAATAACAATTACTATCAACACCCATAATAATTAACTATCACCAGGCCACCCACCACCATCATCCTCAATCATAATCACCACAACTGCCAATCACTACTAGCTACTAGCATGAACCACCATCGACAACCAAATTACTACCAACCACCGCTTAGTTGGCATTCGCCCGTTAGCCATCACCACCAACAACTTTCATATTTTATAAAATTATATATTTTATTGATTGAATATTTGATTAGTTAGTATTTCATTTGAATTTTATGTTTATTAATTTTAAAATAAAAATAAATTTTAAACATTCGGATGTTAAAAATCAAATAGTCTTAATGTTTAATATTCAGATCTTAATACACATCTTAATATATTCAGATGTGTCTTCAGATTCAAATGTCAAAATATTAATACAGATAAGATTCATACGTTTAAATCTTAAAAAAAAAAAAATGAGACCTAGTCACACTAACTATTTTCATTTAGAATTTAGTATTTCCTTAATAAATATGCCCAAAACAAATTAGTTACTTATTGTGGACACGAACGAGTATCATTTATCTTTATAACATTATAACGTTGAGCAAATTATTTTTGCAACATTACAAGTTGGCAAACTTCATGAACAAAGACAATCAGTCTTATAAGGTTAAGCTTGTGGACGCCTAATGGGTGCTCAGTAGTCAGTAGGGGTAGTAACTTATGTAAAAAGAAAAAGGACAACTTTTACGTGAATATAGGTTTAAGTGTTTAACTAATTTCTTAAACGCATCTCTCATTGAAATTGTGAAGGATATATATTCTATCTATATATCTATATAATTACTTATTAGGCATATTTTATTAGAATTTATATTAAAATAATTAAATAACTTCTTTTAAGTAACTGTCATAGAATAGGAAGAAAAAACAACAATTTATAAGTAGTGGTGCCCTAACCACAAACAAAATAAAAACCACATTTTTACGAAGTGGTTGTTCTATTTACGCAATGATAAAATTGAACAATAATTTTAAATTTTTGATCTTTATAGAGCATATTTTATTTAAATAATTAAATATTTAATTTAATTATTTATTATATATAATAAAAGGAGAGGCAAAAACACATTATTAAAATAAGTGGCATAACAACAAAAACCAAGTGGCAATATTAAGATAAAATAAACTAACTTTTTAACTAAAAAATCTTCTTAAATTTTGGATTAATTGATTACTCTATTTAAATTAATTATATAGTTATATTATGATTAGCTATATTTAAAATACAAAAATACAAAAAAATAACTACTCATTCAAACCGGGGAGTAGTTTCACATTGAATTTTTAAAGTTATTTTAAAATTTAAAAATAAGAAAAATTAAATTAGCTACAATAAAAAAATGAAAATATTAATAATTTAAAAAGGCATTATTAAGACAAAATAAACTACCTTTTTAACTAAAAACAACCTTCTTAAAGTTTTTAATTAATTGGTTACTCTATTTGAATTATAAATATAAATATAGTATAATAGCTATATTAAAAATACAAAAATATAAATAAAAAAATAACTACTCAATTGAATTGTGGAGCAGTTTCAAGTTGTTTTAAAATAAAAAGCGAAAAAAACAAAATAAAAGATAAATTAGCTATAGTAAAAAAGCGAAAAATTTACTAACAAAAAAAATATCTATTCAAGTTGGAAATTAGTTTCAAGTTGTAGTTTTAATTTATTTAAAAATATAAAATAAAAATAAAGAAATAAATATTACCAATTCAATTGGGTGTGGTTTCAATTTGGAGTTTTTCAAAAATAAAAATTAAGAAATAAAATTTTGACAATTTAAATTGGAGAGTAGTAGTTTCTATATGTGTTAGTATATATATATATATATATATATATATATATATATATATATATAGTGTGTGTGTGTGTGTGTGTGTGCGTGTGTGTGTGGGGGGGGGGGGTATATACAAAACGTGAAATAAATAATTATATGATGCCAAGTGGTATAACAATAAGACGCTAAGTATTGATTTTTAGAACAAAGCTCCAACAAAGTGAGTGTTTTAAAACTATTTTAAATAAAAGACCAAATTAAAAAATAAAAAACTGCCAATTCAAATTTGGTAGTAGTTTCAAGTTGGATTTTTATGAAAATATAGAGCACATTTTATTTAAAATAGTTAAATATTTTATTTAATTATTTATATCTATAATTAAAAGCAGAAGACAAAAGCCCCTCATGAAGCCAAGTGACAAAATCCGAAAAAGACACTTGGCATTTTAAGACATTGCTCCAAATTATTAGAAAGTAGAAATAAGAATTACCATTTTATAAAAACCACCAACTATTCCCACTTCCTCCACTCCCCTTCCTTTTAAAAACTAATTGAATTACACGTTTTTTTTTTTCAAAAATCAAACAATAGAAACTAACAATAAAAACCACCAACTACTTACACTTTCTCCACTCCCATTCCTTTTCAAAACTAACCGAATTTCTCCTCTTGCATATATTGGATTAGAAAAAATGTATAGTTCCCTTTTTTCTTTCACCGAAAAATTTGTCGGGGAAAATTGCATCCAAAATCGTTATTTGTGATTTATCGTTGTTCGATAAGTAAATTGCTAAGCATGTGATCATCATTTTGAAATTATGCATCTCAGGTTATGTACTCCCTTCTATTTTTGACATTTTTCCCATGTGTGAATGCTGATATAGAGAAATTATATATATATATATATATATATATATATATATATATGCACTTTGTTTTTATCAACGTAATACATAAAAAAATTCCCTTTTTCCTCGATTTAAATAGTGAAAGGAAGATTTTTTTTCTAGAATTTTCATATCTGTTTAACCTTTATTCTTATATATATACACTTTGTTTTTATCAATGTAATACATAAAACTTTTCCCTTCTTTAAAATCTTTAAAACACAAAAAAGAATTTCTTAAGTTTTTGTTTGTTTCCTCGATTTAAATAGTGAAAGGAAGATTTTTTTTCTACGATTCTTCGTATCAGTTTAGCCTTTATTCTTAGCAGGTGGGGCTATTTTTAAAAATAGAATATTCTCAATAAAACTCATAAAGTATTAGGAATGGTTAAACTACATGAATTAAAATTCATAATTTGCACGACTCTAAATGCAAAGAAACATTACCCTTTCAGTTAGTTTAGGCATGATTTTACATATGTGAACGAAACATTGCCCGTATTTCTTTGCCAGATTCTATCTTCATCATTATTGTAATGTTTTTGTTAAGTTTTGAGCATCGAGTTAACAATTCAGAAAGTGTAAAGTCATACATCGATAAACAACAACTTTGGTTGTGGAAGACATACATCATACAAGTTTATCCAAAGTTTGATCTTTGAAGTTCGATCTTTGATCATAACATGAATTCATTTGTCAGATAAAGTTTCTAGCCAAAGAAAGCAAACAATTTAATGAAATTTGTTGTGAAAAGTGAGTTAAGTTTGCATTTGCTTAGATTTATATTCCAGATTAAAATGGAGTTTCAAGATAATGCTTTGTTCATAAAGCTCATTATTTTATTTTATTTTATTTTATGTAATAAATTCAAGCTAATTGAATAGAGACAATGATTTACATATATTGTAGAGTCTTAAAGATTGTGACTATTTTTTTTTGTTCCAATATTATTTTAAGAAGTAGAGGTTGTTACTTGATTAACTAATAACAAATTATTTTTGATCACTTTTCATTACAATTTCAAGTAATATTTCTCATTATTTTTAAATTTTATAATTTCCCGCACATCGTGCGGGTACGGATACTAGTTATTAATTAAAAGGAATAAAAGATTACAACCAATTATTTTCCCTTTTCGAGGGACAATTTCTAGTTTACTCGCTAAAGTTTGACTTTAGTAGTGGATTACGTTAACTTTTTCTTAATTTCAATTGTTTTTAATTATCAAGACATTTTCCTAATTAATGAACCTAAGCTCAATCCTAGTTTCATCGAGCGAAGGTAAATGAAGAAGTTGCAAAGAGAATTTATCCTTAGTAAGATGAAATAAGTTGTCAATATAACAAGCTGTGTCTATCTTATTAAATTATGTTTATAAATATTAAGATAATTAAATCATTAATCCAACAAGTCTTGTGACTGAACGTGATTTAAGCTATGTGATTTTATGATCAAAGAAAAAAGAAATCGCTCGCTTGACTTAGACTCAGGATTGAGGTGTACATGGATCAGATTGATTCGATTTTTATCAAAAGCAAACCAAGCTACCTATGAGCCCGTTTGGATGGACTTGCTGTGAGTGACTTTTAAGCTAAAAGTTATAAGTTAGGAATTCTAGCTTTTGACTTTTGACTTATTTTGTCATTTTTGCTTAAAATGAAGTGTTTAAAAACATTTTTTTATTTTATTCAAACACTACAAAATAACTTAAAAGCACTTAAAATTAGTCAATCGAAACGAGCTCTATATAAATTTGGATTGGTTCGATTTTGACGAGTTTTTCATTTTTTTTGTTACTTAAATATTATTTTAATATTACTTTGTTAAATTTTTTATAAGTAAATGTCGATCAATAATTTTTTTTCCTTCTCTCTTTCTATTACCTTAAAACCAAGAATATATAAAAATCTTTCTTTCTATGTATATAATTTTATATTAACTTCTATATCAAATTGAGCAATATTGTGCTAGGTGAGTTCCATAACACAATACAGAGTATGTTTTTCTACAATTGGCTGTAGAGAAAATCTCAATTTTCGCTGCTTTCTTAAAAATTTTAAGCAAGATAAGTCCATATCAGAAATATAAGAGAATTGAAGTGATGATAATTAAAAAATTAGGCCTGAATGTTGTTGATTCCTTTTTTATTAAAAAATATTGAGATAGAAAACTACTTGTCAAAGTGTCCTTTTTGGGACTTGAAAATCCAAACTAACGACTTTTTGACCAACACAAATGGCCACCTAAGGGTTCCACGGCTAGCTAATGCCTATTCTTCTTACTAGAACAACATGTGACTTCCGCTATAACTCCTGAAGTGTAAATTTTTTCTTCATGGCCACTAGGTTTATTGCTTCAAAATGAGATACACGATATATTTGAACAACATGTGTTTAGTTTTACGTGCTTTATCCAAGGATTGCTAATTTTGATTGGAATTTCATGTTGAATCTGTCATAAGTTCTAGTAGTAAAAGAATAAGTTTATTTTTTTTAGTTTTCTTGTCGTAGGTGCTCATTCTATTTTGGTCATTATTTGAGCTAATGGTCAATAATAACCATCTAATTTGTTATATATGATGCATATTAGATATTAATATAAGTATCATAGTTTATCAAAAGAAAAGGAATCTAAGTTTCGCCATGCTTACGAAATGATGAGGCTATATATATGTTTAAAGAGACAGTAATGCGATAATTTTTTTGGGTTTCTTTTTCTCGTTTGATTCACAAAACAAGTTTAACTTTAGAAGTACACATAACAAATTTCTAGCTCAATAGTCTCCTATTTATCTAATACTATCTACTACGTAATTTTTTATAACATATGAAATACTCCCTCCGTCCCAAGAAGAATGATAGAGACAAACACGTTAAATTTTTTACAGTGGCTTTTTATATTTGTTTTAAATATTTTAAATTATTAATTAGTGTTGCTTAAATTACTTTTTCTTTAGTTTTTAAATGTATAAATTGTATTTCAAAATACTTAAAGATTATAGAGAAGTTTTACACAGTGTGCCTCACACAACTGACATTAATTGTATGAGACTCCTTCTTGTCTCATAGGTTTATGGACCACAATCTTACATTTATGGGTCAACAAAAATCTGGTTCCACTATATTGTAAGACAAAAAAGATGTCTCATACAGTTAGTATCAGTTGTATGAGACACCAAATAAAATATTTTAAAATTATATGCCAGAATTCAAGGTCAAAATTATATCATTTTTTCTCGTCGGGAGGGAGTAATTTTTTGTTTGCCAATTGCCACGAGCCAAGTGTGGCAATTCGAAAAGTGAGTCTATTTATCTTGATTGTGAAATAAGTATTGATAGTGGATATAATCTTGGATTAGTACGAAGTAGGGTAAATGCTTATTCAATTAAGTCTAATTTATCCAAAGCGTGCTACTATGTATTTTTATACTTATTGGGGTAGATCACTGCCCACTCATGATATCGGTTTACTAGAGCGCAGTGGGGTATCTCATGGGTGCTCAACCCTTTACGAAAAAAGTAGTTTAAGATGGAAATAATACTATATGGTATTTAATAAAAAGTAAAAGTAATACTATAACAAGAACAATCAGTTTATAGTTAACAGTGTCAATTACCTTGTACTCCATCCGCTTTAATTTATTTGAGTCTTTCGTTTAAAAAAGAATAATCTTTCAAAATTAGGAAATAAGTTCCAAAGTTCATCTTTTATTTTTTAAACTATGTCCTCAGTCTCGTCAAATAAATTCATATAAATTAAAACGGGGGAAGTAATATGTTTTCCGTTTTTCTTTTGATTGTGCGTGAATAATGTATATCGCATGCCCGTTTACATGTTAGCACTAAGCAACTTAATCAAAATTCAGTTCTCAGATTCACGATTCCTTTCAAGTTATTCGAGATTAAATCTATATTTATCTATATATATACTATATTAAAAGCATGAAGGCCCTTAGTGAAATATCGTTCGCCTTTTTTACCCTTTAAGAATTAGCTTTGCACTAGACAAAATGGTCATTTAAATTATTTTCCTAATATTTAGGACTTAAAAATTGATTGTTACTATATTTTATGTATTAAATCCTTCCTTATTTAAACTAGATAGAAAATCCTAATATTTAGAGTTTAAAATAAATTAAACTTTTACCTTATATCAATCACTTTAATAAAACCCACTAACTTAACATACTTTTACCACGTTTTCCCCTACTATCCTTTTCTGAACAAGAAATACATTACCTACTATATGTTTATTTAATTTTATAGTGCCAACAAAATATTATCACCAATGAATTAAGGATTGGAACTTAAACTAACGGCTTTTTGTCTCATTTATAAATAAAGAAAATCTGCAATCCTTGGAATGTGTAGTCAAGTACTATAAATAATAATTTATTGAATAGTCAGTTAATTATTTTTTAATATTAATAGTTTAAATAAATTTAAATTTACGCATTAAAAATCCTTCTTATTTAAATTATGCAGAAAGTCCTACTATTTAGAACTTTAAAACTGTTAAGAGTTTACTTTATATAAATCTATGTTTATGAGTTTAAAATTAATTAAAATTTTAGTTATTAATTTTTTCCTTATTTAAATTACGTAAGAAGTCCAAAACCTTTAAAATATTAAGAGTTTATTGTATGTATATCTTACACTTATAAATTTATATCTATACTATATTAAAAGCACAAAGACCCTTAGCGAAATGTATTTATCTTATTTACCCTTTTAAAATTAGAGCTCACATTAGATTAAAAAAAAGTATTTAATTATCTCCCTAAGATTTACGACCTTTAAATTAACTAAAATTTTATAAATTTAAAATCAACTGTACGTTGATTTAACTGTCTAAAAAAATAAATTCAAGTACCATATTTTATTTGTCAATTCCATATAACTATATTCTATTTACCAATGCCATATCTTGTAAGACAAGGTAATTTCTTTAGTTTGTCTTTTTATTTTGATACAAAGTTTAAAAGATTATGAGTCTATATGAATAAATATTATGTACCTTGGTTAATAAAAACGAACTTTATCATCATGTAAAGAATAGACATATATCAAGAAAAAAAGACTCGATCTGAGACAAAAAGAAAAAAGAACATATTTTAAACCTTTAATCTCTTTGTTATATAAAAAGTTAGCTTAATTTATTTTCTACACAAAAGATTTATTTAGAATCTTGACAAATTAAATTAGATTCTACTTTTTTATTTTTTATGAAAATGGAAAACTGATTATACTTACTTATAATATATAATCATAATAAATATTGTATACTAAACCTTCATCTGAATTAGAAAAGTCAATCTTAAATATATAATTCTCTACTATATATCACATATTTTTTATGTTGAGCAAGTTTTTAAATTTATAATCTCTTTTGTTATAAAAAGTAGCTTATCTTCATTTTTCTACATGAAATATTTGTGTTAGAATCTTGATGATAAATTAATTGGGAAAAGTTACCATTAGAAAGCTTCATTATTTGTTGTATTCATTATTTGATAATTTATAAAAGATGTTATTATTCTTTGTAAGGTGATCTTAGGAATGCCCTATATCTCCTTTTAAAAAATTTAAGTTATTATTTAACTTTTCAAGCTCTTAAATTTTAAGAAAAATAATAACTATTCAATTAATATCATTAAATGAAGATGCAAGAAAATTTGTTTAGAGAACAACTTCCTCAAGACTGATCTAATTAGGTGACTAGAATTTTATGAAAAATTATATTATTTAGTAAATTAGTATTTCAAGAGATATATGTTTGGATGTAGCGATGCATCTACCGGATAAACAATTAAGAAAAATTCTTATATCCAATAGTTAAGGTTTATAATATTTTATATAATACCGTTATTGATCAAATTAATAGTCGAAGTTTATATTACTTGTATTCTAAAGAGATGTTAGGAGAGATATAACAATATGATATATTTATTATCTTACTTCACGAGATATTATAATTACAAATATTATATAGCTAATTCAACTAAAATTCATCATCTTTGTATATTAAGAAAATATTGTAATAATATATTTTTCTTATATATATTTATACCGATTGACGTGAAATACACGTGCAACGCAAGTACACTAACACTAGTACTATATTAAAAATGAAAGTCCTTAGCGAAATATTGTTTGCTCTTTTTGCCCTTTAAAATAGAGTTTTTATTAGAAAAAATAATAATATTATTGTTTTCCTAAAATATATAGGATTCTAAAATTCTATAACTTTAGTTATTATCCTAATATTTAGGAACTTGCATGTGAATCTTTGTAAAAATAGATTAACCCATAAAATCGTATATTTAATGCAAAAGCATTATAACAATGAACCACAAAATTTTCTTAAAATTTATATCCAAATAAGAAGGTTTAAAGCATATCGGTCACCTTGACATGGTAATATATTTATGCCGACCTTGACATGGTAATGGAATTCACCATTTTCTACTTTTGGAACAGTCTTTAAGCACAATTTCACGATTTTTAAAAATTAAATTATGAAACAATTTAAACTAGATCTCTTCAATTATGGTTCAGTATTTTCTTCCATCAATATAATATCTGAGTAAATTAACATATTTAAGATATGTATAGGTCAATATTGTTATATTTATCTAACATTGTCTTTTAAAATGAACTTAAGATTATACAATTTTCCCCCAAAAAAAAAAAACTTAAACTTTTCATGATTATATTTTCTTGCTTAAACTTTAAAAGAAGTATGATAACTTGTGAAATTGAAGTAATTACAATACAACTGGATTCAATTTTAAGTCATATATTTACGAAGATGATTGAACACTTATAGAATTGATTTTCTTCTTCTTATTGAATAGCCTAAATAGGATAAATAATTATCATTTAACGAACTTATAAATTATACTCTTTTTAATATTATAACAAAATTACAAGTCTTAATGTAATATTTCTATATTCTTATTAAAATAAATTTTATTTGAATAGTTTAGAAAATTTTAGCAATCACAATACTTTAGATAATTAAATTTTAATTACCTTATATAATTATTTTCATATCTGAACGACACATAGTTGTACTCCCTTTCATGTTACAATTAGTTATCAAAAACTTGGGATGTAATATTAAGAATTTGAATCAACAAAAAATAAAATAGTTCTCTTAATGTCCAAGCCAAATAATTAAGTCAAAAAATCTAATCCAATTATTTTTTAAATTTATCGTATAATTAAAATTAGTTTTCAAGTTGACAAAACTCTTAGGATGCCTAAATTTGTTTGCATAAGAATAGTATTTGGGATGTATAAAATAAAATAAGAAAGAAAAATTAACATGAAATTTTTTATAGATAAACCATTTCAACTGAAACTATATTATATTTTAAGGAGTATAAAATAATTTTTATTTTTAATACAAACATACAATATTTAATAGTACAAACATAATTTTCTAAAAGATTGTATAATTCATTGATTTAGTTACACGCACGAAGCGCGTACCATAAGACTAGTTATAGAAAACAAAACACAAACATGATCATAGACACCACAAAGATTACATATTGAAGGTGCAATATACAAACTCCATGTCAAATGGACCTTAAAAACCTGACAAATCACGAAACATTAAACACAGCACAAGACCAAATTAAGGAGAAAATCTCACTTTATACCTATTAATTCTAAACTATTTATCCTTTAATGTCCATGTCCAAACTATTTACTACTCCTACCTATGGAACCTAAATTATTTACTCGGTTTTTCCCTAATAATATGAACATGCGGCTTGTCCCGGCTCATCTCTGACAAAGTATAATTTTTTACCGCTCAAACACCGTTGACTTGCAAATTCCCCTTTGCTTGCTGAATACATAGGAAATAGGAAACTACATTTTAGATGTTTTTCCACGCCAATCAAAACTTTAATTCGATCAATGCCTTAAGGAACAATAATTCTTGAAATAGCAATTGCTACTAACAAAAGGGATGTAGAACTCTAACAATTTAGTAATTGAGTATTAAGTGAACAATTTAGTAATTGAGTATTAAGTGATTAATATTAAAAGTAATTAGCAAATTTTTAAAAACCGAAATAATTAGTACCTGCAACAAAGCAGAACTTGAACGATTAGTGTTACAAATAATTATTTGTAATATCATTTGAGAAGTTCATAGTGATTTATTGTAAGAAAAATTAGATCAACCATTGAAAGACCTTGAAACTTTAAAAATCATAAATTGTATTTGTCAAGTTATTATTTGATTAGATTCGACTCGCATGATTAAAATATTGATTGGCAACTGTAACCAAGTGTTGAGTCATCTTGGCCGAGACTTGGAGCTAATTTGAGGTGATTGAGATCGGAATTTTTAGTTGTAAATCGAAGAAGAACACAATAACAGTAATAATCGAAGAAGCACACTATTACCTAACAGTATACAGCTACAGTATACTAATATACTATAGGAGTATATAGTTATACTACAACAGTATACCATTATAGTATACAAATATATTGTTATGGTATACTGTAATAATATGCAAGATATTGTAACAATATGCTGTAATAGTATACAATATACTATAATAGTATACTTATTACCCGTATATTCACTTACCTTTTTCCTTTTAATTTGTTTTATGCTTTGACCTAGCGTGAGCGGCAAATTAAAAATGTAAATAAATAAATAAATTATAGTATGATGTATAATATAATGGTATACGTTTACAATTAGATCCTTTTAGATTTTTTAAATTTTTTTATTGACAACTAATATTGTTTCAGTTTAATAATTGAATTAAACTTTTTTTAACTCTTTGCGTACAATTGTATACCCTGTTGGTATAACTATATACTATACTAGTATCAAATATTAATTAATATTTTTTTGGTTGTATTATCTATATTTAATTGGTACACGATTTGATTTTTATTTATATATATATATATATATATATATATATATATATATATATATATATATATGTATATATATATATATATATATATATATATATATATATATATATATATATAAAAAATAGTGAAAATAGTAAATGAAATTGGATTATGAAGAGAAAAAGAATATAAAAAAAGAAGTTAAATGAAATTAGAATAGGAAAAAAGGAAAAAAATAAGAAAAAAACGAGGAAAAAAGGGAGAAAAGAAAAGAACATAGAAATAAAAAAGAATTAGAGATTAAAGGAAAAATTCCCCACAAAATCTATTATGGGTAGGAAATATAATAAGTTTATGGGTAGGAAAAACAAATAAGTAGACAAGGATAAATAATTTTATTTTTGTGGGTAGCTGTGTCAAAACCCCAAATTAAGCTCAAGGCCCCGGTCCATTAAGGGAAACAACTAATTAATAGTAATAATCTATCCATGCACTCATATACTAGGTGGAAATATTATCTTTATTTTTAGGTGATTTTAGTTCTTCATGTCGAAACACTCCCGCATCCCTGTTTAATTATTACAATTGATTTATTGATAAGAGAATGACATACAACAACTATTACTATTACCCCTTAGTCCCAAACAACATAAAAGTGATCATAGTTGATCACCAGACCAAGCAGTGGCACTCATACCCACGCGCCAATCCCAGCTGCTAAACTTTAACTCGGAGGAATTAAGTGAATCTGAGCACTAATCTCTCTCAAACAAGTGAAGGACCGATTTAAGTCATGTACTGACACAGACCTTAACAAGAAATTTTGGGTTTGAGCCGGAAAATATTTTGGTCGGAAGCGTTTTCCCATTAATGAACATTGTAGTGTGAATTCAAATTAGTAAATGTGAGTACATGACATCGGACGAGAAACTAAAGAAAAGAGAGAAAGAAGTCATTTTTTCAGCCGATGAATATTGAGTCCATTACTTAAATACTTATTCAACTATCCCAAATTATCTCCTAAAGTCACTTATCTTTATTTTATAATAACAAAGTCACTTAGGGTCTGACCCAGCTCTTGTACTCAATTCCAGAATGTCAATATATATATCCCTTGGTCTTAATTTCACGCTTAGCTAAGAATCAATTGATCTTGACCTCTTCTTCTCTAATCCTCTTCGACCACTTGTGGAGTCGAGAATTATACGGTCCATTAATTAACCAAAATAATTAAACAAATAATATGACCCGTATAATGTTGAAGATCCGAATCACTAACAAAAACTTAAGATTAGAGTTTAAAAATCTTAATTATTGATGCTTGATAGGTAATCAAATCATATTGAATAATTTTCAACCCTTATTAATATATTATTCATTATCTTCACAAATGGATCAGTAGTGTGAATATTGTACATTTCAAGAATCAAACAACAATTACAATTCACAATTAACAATGAAATAAAACAACCTATTAAATAATAATATGATAATATCTACTTCCTCCAGGGGTAAACTGGGATGCTTTGTTCATTCCTGAAAAAGTTATCAGGATCAACCTTTGTCTTGATCTTCACCAACCTGTTGAAATTTCCCAAAAAATACTTGATTCCATACACTTGACCTTCCAAATAACTCAACTTCCCATTGTGCGTAACACCCAAATCAATATCCCTATAATTAAAAAATGCTGCTCTTGGGTATTTTGACACAAAAGGAGTCATATAGTTGTGTAGTTTTCTTGTCAAGTTGAGATAATGGTTTGCAGCCTCAACTCCACCTTCATTCCAATTTGTTGAATATTGAATCTTGGCTATATTTCCAGCTCTATGTGGAAATGGCTTAGCAGAAGCTGAGATTTCACTCATTTTCCCACCATATGGATTAAATGTCAAAATTGTTGGCGTTTGTAGTTCTATCATTTTCTTGAATATGTATTCCAATCCTTCCTTTGACATTGGCTTTTTTAAGTAATCCGATTTCCTTTTCAAGAATGTAATCGATGGAGGTTGCCTACGTAGCAGAGCATCTATTGGGGCAATAGGAAAACTTGTATAGTAAAGGACAGATTCTACCCAAGACATCTCAGTAATGTCCTTTTGTTGTAACCCTAATTCTGGAAAGTTTTCGTTCATAAATGAGACAAGTTGCTTCGAGTCACCAAGAAATAATGTGAAAAATGTAACCCTTATAGTTTTTTCCATAGGACGTGTAGTGCTATTTACTACATCAAAGATCATTCTCATAAACATGTCATCGTCCCACTTGTCTGCACGACGTTGCCATAAGTAAGCAAGTTCGAGAGCATTTTGGTCATAAAATCTTGGGACTCGAAAAACTGTCACCTTTGATGGGACTCGAACCAACTTTATTTTATATGACAGAAGAACTCCGTAACTAGCTCCTCCACCACCCGAAATAGCCCAAAATAAGTCCTCTCCCATCGATTTTCGGTCGAGGACTCGGCCTTGAACATCGATTAATTTAGCATCAATGATGTTATCAACAGTAAGGCCATATTTCCTCATCATGTTACCATAACCACCCCCACTGATGTGACCACCGACGCCTACAGTGGGACAAACTCCAGCGGGGAAGCCATGCACGTTGCTTTTTTCAGCAATTCTATAGTAAACTTCACCAAGAGTTGCACCCACTTCAACCCATGCAGATTCATCGTCAATGTTAACGTTTATAGACCGGAAATTGAACATGTCAAGAATGAAAAATGGGACGTCGGAGATATAAGATAGACCCTCATAATCATGTCCACCACTACGGATTTTCATCTGTAAACCTTTTGCTTTAGCACAAATTATTGCTGCTTGAATGTGGGATTCATGCAAAGCAGTGAGGATAAATAGAGGTTTGCTTGTTGTTGACTCGTTAAACCTTAGGTTTCTTATGTAAGCTTGTAAAACAGATGGAAATGAAGAGTTGTTTGGGGAAAATACTAATGAGGAGATTGGATGAGAAGGATTTGAATTGGTTTGGAGACATTCAAGAAATGTTTGATTTTCATGGGAAGGGCTTATTGAAGTTGCAAGAACAAGAAAAATAACAAGGGACGAGCAGAATAGTGGAATTTTCGTCATTGGAATTTCCTTTTTTGTTTATTGGTGGATTGGTTGGATGAATTTGATGTGATAAAAATGATTTGTTTTGTGGTATTTTATAGAGAAACGTTAGGCTAATAAGTCAATGAAACAGGTATTAAAAAGGTTAGACAGAAATCATTAATATGTTAGATCAAAATTTGCTTCTATTTTGACCAAAGAAAATTCAAAGTAAGATTGAAGAATCGTATTGTTTTTGTCTTTGACATTCTTGTAGATACATCGTTTACTTTATCATCACCATCTTTCTAATATTCGCTTGTGTTTTTAATTACATTGCTGACCTTGGACATGTTTTTATACTAATACTCTTTTGTTTCACTTATTTGAACTTATTTTTTTTTTATTAGTTCCAAAAAGAATGATTTCTTTCTAAATTTGGTAAAATTTAGCGTAAATTTACAATTTTATACTTAATGAGAAACTTTTATAATAATACAAATACTCTCGATCTATTTTTAATTTGTTTAAACAACAAATTTCAATTTTTTTTATTTTTTTCTTTATGTTTTCACTTAAATATGTTCACATAAATTGAAAAATGATGTAATGTGAATCAGGTGACAATACGATCACGTCATGAAGAAGCTCAATAGTGAATTCTCTAGTTTATTTTAATTCTCCACGTAAAATTTGGTTATTTATCTAAGAAAAATTAGTATATATTTCTACTGTATCTTATACACAAATTAATGCCACCTTGCTGATATTATAACGTATCGTGCACAAACATTACCACCTGTGTCCCACTTTTTGGTCAACTACTCTTATTGTTGAAAATTCAATTATTTAAATGTGCAAGAATGGTCTAGCTTATTATTCGATTGAAAAATTTCACGGCTCAACTTTGTAAAAATTGCACGGTATTGCCAGTTTTCGGATTGATTATTTAAAAATAGTTAGCGTTTATCAAGTCAATGAAAAATAATCACTATTTTGCTCCAATAGAAACTGGTCCAGCTTAATATACTAGAGTTCAGTGCACCTATGTATGAATTCCAGCATATTATGATGGACCGGTATACTTTGCTGGATCAAGTATAATATACTGGAGACTCGAGCACCAATACTCCAAACTCCAGTATATTATACTGAACCACTATACTTGCTGGAACTCCAATATATTATGCTGGAGTTCTAGTGTACTTATGCTGGAACTCCATCATATTATGTCGGAGTTCCAGCATACTTATCCTGGAACTCTAGTAAAATATGTTGGAGTTCAAGTATACTTATGCTGGAACCCCAGCATAATATACAGGAATATTTTTTGGGTTTTAAACAGTATTTTCGCTCAGATTTATATTTACATAAAAAGTGGCTAAATTTTGATTAATTTTAAAATTGAGTTATTTTTGAATGATCAGTTGTAAATATTGCTATTTTTTAATTTCTCGCCTCAACTTTATGAACTCAGATAATTTTTAGTGTAAGCTTTCTGAAGGCTTAGAGCCTATTTGGCTTAGCTGATAAGCATGAGGTGCTTAAAAGCACTTTTAAGTGCTGAAACTGATTTAAAAAATAAACAGTTATGTGTTTGGTTAAAAGTACTGAAATTAATAATAAGTAGCTGTAGAACTAGGTATACAAAGAGTTGTTTTAAAAAGAAGTATTTTAGGGATAGAATAGTAAATGTTTTGGCCAAACCTAAAGTGCTTATAAGCTGAAATTTGATAAGTTGGGGGAGACCAACTTATGACTTTTGGCTTTTTTTTTTGCGAATAAACACTTAACTTATAAACACTTTTAATTTTACCAAATATATAGATAAGCTAAAAAGTGCTTATTGTTAGGTGATTGCCATAATTTTCTTACCATATTTATTTTCTATACCTTGAAGGAAAATGGCAATATAATTACCTTAACTGAGTTTTCCTTTTTGTAAAAAGAAATTATAAATCTCCAATATTTGGCTAGTCCTTTTTCTTGTAGGAAAATGTTTAGACTTCCATAAATTGAGGATACTTCCTTCACATTCAGTAGCATTCACAATGTAGCCATAGGGGGCTTGAGAGTGGTGTTTATGGGGAGAACTTTATGGGACAAGTGTTAGTGTATCACTTGTGTTTTGTTCTCTTGATATTTTGTACTCTCTTTTATTGTAGTGGATTGTTCATCTTCGTTGCGAACGTATGTCAGTTGATCGAATCACATTTAATATTTGTGTCTCTTTTAGTATATTTCTCTTTTTGTGTGATTATCGTCGTTCCATGTTTGTTTCGCTAGATTCTGCATGACACCCAATTTTTTCGGTTCTAACAAATGGTATCAGAGCGAGGTTCAAGACAGATTCATCTTGGCATATTCAGTTCTAGCTACAATATATTTGACGATAATTGTAACTTTTTGTCTGAGAAATTTGACTGGAGTGCTACGTACGTTAAGACAAACTTTGTGGCGGAGATCTGGAGATGCAACATTGAAGGCTATGTGAAGAAGGTGGATCAACTTTATTTTGTCAGAAAATTCAAGCCAAGGGGGAGAATTGTTAGGTGTTTGCCATAATTTTCGTACCATATTTGTTTCATATATCTTGAAGGAAAAGGGCAATATAATTACCTTAACTGAGTTTTCCTTTTTGTAAAAAGAAATTATAAATCTCCAATATTTGGCTTGTACTTTCTTGTCGGAAAATGTTTAGACTTCTATATATTGAGGATCATTCCTTCACATTCAGTAGCATTCACAATGTAGCCATACGGGGCTTGAGAGTGGTGTTTACTGTTTAGGGGGAGAACTTTACGGGACAAGTGTTAGTGTATCACTTGTATTTTTGTTCTCTCGATATTTTGTACTCTCTTTTATTGTAGTGAATTGCTCATCTCCGATGTGGACGTAGGTCAGTTGATTGAACCACATTAAATGTTTGTGTCTCTTTTAGTAGATTTCTCTTTTTTGTGTGATTGTCGTCGTTCAACGTTTGCTTTGCTAGATTCCGCATGACATTCGATTTTTTTCAACAAGTTACATTTTCTTATTCGTTAACCGTTGGACTGGGCTAAAATTTGAATGAGTGTTTTTAACATCTTGGTTGGATTTGAACGGTGGAGATTGGATTTGGAGGCTCGTAGCATTGGATTTCGTGCCTTGAACAATAGCTTCATTTTGTGGATTATACTCTTTCTTCAATTGATTAGTTATTGCTCTTGTTGCTATTGTTGCACCGTATTTGGCCCTTGTTGTATAGCCAATTTGGAGAATGTTGTAACCCTCTTATTATTATAGTGGAGTTTTTTTGTGATGACCCGGCCCGTCATCATGTGAGTTATCACCCCGTTACCCCCGTTATATGCTTTTTGATGTTGTAATATGCTTGTTGGGTGAGTTTGAGTCAATCCGGGTTGAGTTTGATTGAAATTGAGATAGAAAGTCTCTTAGAAGAAGGAATAGTTGGGAAAAGTCAACTGGACATTGACTATTTAGTTAAAGGGCTCGGAATCGGATTCTGATGATTCAGTTAGTTCCGGGAGGTGATTTGTGACTTAGGGGAACAATCAGAATTGAATTTGGAGGTCCAGTGTAGAAATAGGCTTGAATTGGCTAAGGTTGAATTTTGGCGAAATCCGGACGGTAGGTGAGATTTTGATCCGGGAGTCGGAATGGAATTCGGACAGTTGCAGTAGCTCCGTTAGGTGATTTTGGATGTGCCTGCAAAATTTCAGGTCATTCGGAGGTCGTTGGTCGGGTTTTTGATCGAATAAGAATTTTGAAAGTTATAGTTAAACTTAAGCTTGAATTTGCTGAAAACGGACGATTTTGATGTTAACTATAGTGATTTAATGATTTGAGCAAGTTGGAATGAGGTAATAGATCATATATGTATATTTGGTTGAGGTCTCGGGGGTCTCGGGTGTGTTTCGGATGTCCTACGGGTCATTTTTGGAAGATTTTTGCAGTTTTGAGCGTAAATGTAATGATCCAAAGGTCTATTTTTAGTTCTAGAGATCCAAATTTAACTTCGAGACTTCGAGAATTTAAATCATGAATTATAGGACTGATCTGAAAATTTTGGTTTAATTTCATCAAGTCGCGATTGGGTTTTTGACGCGATATGTGAGTTAATTGTTTAACGAGCGAAATTGGTATTGAACTAAGCAAATGAGCTCCAAATTCAGTTTTGTTTGAACCACTAGATCCGTATTAAAATTACGGATCCATAGGAAAAAGAATCGTCTAATTTCGAGTTCGTATGATGGAGTTAGAGCCATTTTAGTAAAACATGACTGTGCTGCAATTTAGATAAAAAGCTGCTGCAATGAACAGTACCCGTGAATAGTACCCCGTAAATAGTACCCCGTGAATAGTACCCCGTGAACAGTACCTTGTGAACAGTAACACGTGTGAACAGTAACACGGGTGAACAGTATTTTGTTAAAAATTACAGAAGGCTTTTAATTGCATTTCATTCGCGACTCATTAATTGAAAACCTCCATTGTTGAGTCTTGGAGAGCAAAAGTGAAGGGAAATTGCTGGGATTTCACCGGGTTATCATCGGAGGTAAGTTTTATGGTTCAAATATGTGTTTTTATCTTAGAATCCTTCTCTATTTCACTGAAATTGGAAGAATTAATGGGGGATTTTAGCCCTAGGCCTAAATTATGGAAAATCAATGATTTGAATGGGCAAACGGAGTTCGATTTTGGTAAATTTTATATGCATAGACTCGTGTTGAGACAATGATTCCGAATATGTGACTTTTGTAATTTTTTTAGAAGCGTACCAAAAGTTGGGTTTTGACAACTTTGTGGGTTTTGATGCAATTTGGATTATTTCGAATGGGTTACGTGAATTTAGCATATATTGATATATTATCATTGATTTTTAGCAGATTTAGCAACCGAGGAGATTGATTTGCGAGGCAAGCGCAAGGTGGACCGAGGCTTCTACCGGTTCGAGGTGAGTGGTAGTAGTAAACAATGTACTGAGGGTTTGAAACCCCGTACTAGCACTTCACAGTGCTATATTGAGATGAGACACGCGTTCTCTGACGGGCGTAGTGACATTATGATTAAGGGTTCGGACTTGGTCCTTCCCGGCTAATAGAATATTGTGTTGTATGACTGTTACTGAGATTATAACTGTACAATAGGGCTAAAAGCCATGTTTGGGGCCTTGTGCCGATCTGTAGAGCATTAGGGAACCTATAGAGCTAGGTGACCCTTATATCGTGTTGGAAACATACACTCAGCCGTAGCTCTAGCCGTATAGCATAATATGAGCCCGTACTAGATGTGTACATTGAGAGAGATTATCTAAGGTGGAATTCCCTGTTCTAGCTGAGTGGGCCCGAAAGGCCAAGTCTATACCGATTGAGATGAGATAGGGTCAAGGACCCACTATGAGATGTTATATTGGGCCTGAAAGGCCAAGTCTATATTGACTGAGACAGGGTCAAGGACCCACTGTGATATATTGTATTGGGCCTGAGAGGCCAAGTATATACTGACTGGAATAGGGTCGAGGACCCATTATGAGGTATTATATATATATACCTATATTGGATCGGGTTGCACGCCGCAACAATATATATATTGGATCGGACTGCACGCCGCAGTAATATACATGTAATATACATGTGGGACGGACTGCACGCCGCCGCAGTATTATTGCGCTTGGGCTGTAGGAGCCCCTTCGGAGTCTGAGTCTGCACACATTCTCAGTGAGCACCGGTGTATATTATGGGATCGGGCTGCACGCCGCAGCAGTATAGAGATATATACATATATATATTGGATCGGACTGCACGCCGCAGTAATATTTGTGTGGATCAGGCTGCATGCCGCAGTATTATAGTGCTTGGGCCTAGGGATCCCCTCCGAAGTCTGTATACACCCCCGGTGAGCGCCGTCGACGTTAAATGGAGCGGGCTGCGCGCCGCAGCGGTATTTGTATTGGAGCGGGCTGCGCGCCGCAGCGGTATATGTATTGGAGCGGGCTGCGCGCCGCAGCATTATACTTATTCATATTCATATATATACTAAAATATTTATATGTTATAGACAGATGTATATGTCTCCATATATTGTGATGGTTGTATACCGTAGTGGTACGAGCGAGGATGTGGTCAGTGTGGGACCTAGATGAGATAGATGTGGACTGGAGATCAGGGTACTCATTATAGTGATGACTAACCGGTAGGGGTTGCCTTAGAACTGTTTGGTAATAGCACAGGAGTTCTTACTTTCAGTTATTGTTTATTATTATTACTCACCGAGTTAAAATATACTCATCCCACTCCCCTGCTTTTTGTGCAGATTCACAGGTGCTCGAGAGCAGTTGAGTTGTTGTAGCTGTTGATTATCCCCATTCTGTGGAGACTTCGAGGTAGCTGCCAACGTCCGCAGTTATTTTGTACTCACTTGTATTTTGTTCTCTCGATATTTTGTACTCTTTTTTATTGTAGTGAATTGCTCATCTCCGTTGTGGACGTAGGTCAGTTGATTGAACCACATTAAATGTTTGTGTCTCTTTTAGTAGATTTCTCTTTTTTTGTGTGATTGTCGCCGTTCAATGTTTGCTTTGCTAGATTCTGCATGACACTCGATTTTTTTTGACAAGTTACATTTTCTGATTCGTTAACCGTTGGACAGGGCTAAAATTTTGAATGAGTGTTTTTAACATCTTGGTTGGATTTGAACGGTGGAGATTGGATTTGGAGGCTCGTAGCATTGGATTTCGTGCCTTGAACAATAGCTTCATTTTGTGGATTATACTCTTCCTTCAATTGATTAGTTGTTGCTCTTGTTGCTATTATTGCACCGTATTTGGCCCTTGTTGTATAGCCAATTTGGATAATGTTGTAACTCTCTTATTGTTATAGTGGAGTTTTTTGGATCTTTATGATCCCCTGGTATTTACCTTCGATTTGAAGGGTTTTCCACGTTAAAATTTGGTGTTCTTTATCTTCTTTATTTTCGGGTTTGCCTCTTCCTTGACACAATAGTGGTATTATACCCTTGGTTATTTATCCGGGTTATTACAGAATGGAGGTAAATATGAGCGAGATAGTATGTTTAAATGGAAGAAATTATAATACTTGGAGAAGCAAGATGAATGACTTGTTCTTCGTGAAGAAGATGCATCTACCCATTTTTAGCTCATAAACCCGAGAGTATATCCAATGAAGATTGGGATTTTGAGCACCAACAAGTATGTGGATATATACGACAGTGGGTTGAAGATGATGTTCGCAACTATATTGTGAACGAGATACATGTGAGATCATTGTGGGAAAAGCTAGAGACTCTTTATGCTTCAAAAACCAGGAACAACAAATTATTTCTGCTAAAGAAATTGATGACCTTTAAGTACAAGGAAGGCATCCATATCCTTGATCACATAAATGATTTCCAGGGCATCCTTGATCATCTATCTGGAATGGGGGTTAATTTTGATGATGAGATACAAGGACTTTGGCTTCTTGATACTCTGCCAGACTCTTGGGAAACTCTTCGTGTTTCTTTGACAAATTCAGCTCCTAGAGGTAAGGTGACCATGAAATATACCAAGAGTGGTGTGTTGAATGAGGAAGTAGGGAGAAAATCTCAAGGTTCATCCTCACAAGCAGATATCTTGGTTATAGAAGACCGGGGGAGGGATAGAACAAGAGGCTCAAGGAATAGAGGTAAAAGTAGAAGTAAGTCAAGGTCCAAATACTATAATATTACATGCAACCATTGTGGCAAGAAAGGACACATCAAAAGGTTTTGCCGAAAGTTGAATCAAGACATTAGAGAAGGAAAAAAAGTTGAAAATAACGAGAACAATGTTGTCGCTATTGTTCGAGATGAACTTCTTTTTGCTTATGATGAAAATGTCATCAATTTGGTATCCCATAAGACTAGCTGGATAGTAGATTCTGGAGCTACCTCACATGTCACACCAAGAAAAGATTTTTTCTCATCTTATACTGCTGTTGATTCCGGAGTGTTAAAGATGGGCAATGCCAGTGAAGTTAAGGTGTTTGATGTTGTCACAGTTTGTTTGAAAACTAATAATGATTCAATGTTAGTTCTTCAAGATATGAAGCATGCTCTAGACTTTCCTTTCAATTTGATCTTCGCATGAAGATTAGATGATGAAGGTAACCATAATGCTCTCTTTAGTGGCCAATGGAAGCTTACTAAGGGCTCATTAGTAGTGGCTCGCAGAGTCAAGTATGGTTAATTATATGTGACACAAGGCTCCATTCTTAATGACTCAATTAAATTGGTGGAAAGTGATAGTTTGTCAGAATTGTGGCATCGAAGATTGAGTCATATGAGTGAGAAAGGGATTATATGTTTGGCTAAGAAAAGTTTGCTTTCTGGAGTAAAACAAGCAAAGTTGCAAAGGTACATACATTATTTAGCTGGAAAACAGAAAAGGGTTTCCTTTCAAAGCCATCCTCCCTCAAGAAAGCCTGATTTAATAGAGCTAGTATACTCTAATTTGTGTGGTCCTTTTAAAGTAAAGTCAAAAGGTGGTGCACTTTTCTTTGTGACCTTTATTGATAATCATTATCGTAAGATCTGGGCGTATCCTTTGAAATCTGAAGATCAAGCACTTAGCGTGTTTAAGGAATTTCAGGTCTTACCTGAGAGACAGACGGAGAAAAAATTAAAATATATTCGCACTGACAATGGTGGTGAATATTGTGGTTCCTTTGATAAATATTACAAGGAACAAGGAATTCGTCATCAGAAAATTCCGCCCAAGACGTCTCAATTGAACAGTTTGGCAGAGAGGATGAATCAAACTCTAGTTGAGAGAGTTAGATGCTTACTTTTAGAGGCTAAACTTCCAAATACATTCTGGGCGGAAGCACTTAACACTGTTGCCTGTGTTATCAATTTGTCTCTTGATGTTGCTTTGGATGGTGATGTCCCAGACAGAGTTTGGTTTGCCAAAGATATTTCTTATGATCACCTGAGATTTTTTGGGTGTAAAGCTTGTGTGCATATTCCTAAAGATGAGAGATCGAAACTGGATGTAAAAACTAAGCAGTGCATTTTTGTGAGCACGTGATTTTTGCCCTATATGAGAATTACTCCCAAAAATTCAAAATAAAATAATTTTGTGTTGTTGGCAATTATTGTGGATTTTGGGTTATATTCTCTTATTGTTCGCGTTTGGGTGCGCATGTTTATTTGTTGAAATAAGAAAATACCAAAAATATCGCATTTGCATTCATATGATTTAATTCTACCACTAGGAATAATTAAGTTATTTTTACAAAATGAAGAATGAAATTCACAAAATAGTATATTTCGCATTTTTAATGTCTAATGTCAATTGTGTGATTTGTCGTTTAATGTAGTGTTTAATTATTTGTGATAATTATTACTTAGAGTTAATTAATATTTTGGTCAAGAATTAATTTAGGATTGTGTTTTTGTAATATAATTTAAAGTTTAGTTTTGAAATTAGGAAATAAAAATGAAGAGCAATTCGGATCAGGCCAAGTGTCCAAAAGCCCAAATCAAATAACCTTCTACCCAAAAACCCCACTCTCCTTACCCAGTCCAATCCCGTCCACAAAGAACCGACCCGGTCTGCCATAATTCCCCTTCCCCCTTTTCAATTATACCATTACTTCATTCAAACCCTAGGAGACCCTCCAAGCCGCCACACCCAAACGACCATGCCCTCCCACTCCGTTCACCCTCCAGTCGGCGCCGACCACCCTGGGCTTCCCGTCACTGTTTCTTCTCCTTCACACGACTACCACGCCGACAACCACCCTTACCTTTCGTCTCACCACTTCGCCGCCGACCAAGCAGCACCCTCAACGCACACAACGCAAACCTCCAGCTCGTCGTCACCAGCTTCTCGTTCGACGTCCAGCCTCACTTCATGACCATCCATGAACGACCAGCAACACTCCAGTTGACCACCCCAATCTTTCCGCCATCCCCAGCCAGCCATGGTTTCCCTCCGTCTTCATCGCGACATCGAGCAGCCTTGTCAAACTCCAAACAACCAGTTTCAGCTTCATCGAACCAGCCAGCTTCGCCACTGTGTTCGTCGTCGTCGTCAGTCATCACCTTCCGTTGTTCGCTGCTCGTCATTTGTTTAAAAACGATCGCTTACCAGACAAATTTTGTTTCCGTACGAGTTCGTCGTTGTTCCAATCCGGTTAGTTGGTTTAAGTTTTACTTATGTCCTTATTTTATTTGATATTCTTGGATCTGAAATCAGTACATATGCTTGATTTGTTTGTTTGGTTTTCTCCTGTTTTGCTCGTATATTACAGAATTAAGGAGTCGTATTGTTTATATGATAGTCCGAAAATCAGTAACGATTTTCTCGCAATTTTCATAAGTGTTTCGGCATGTTCGTGTCAGCTTTAAGTTGTTAGATTCTTATTAGACTTTCTTCAAGTGTTCCTGTGTAGGTTTAATCAAGAAGTGTGTTGGTTTAATCACTGAATCCTCCGTTTTGTTTCTGAATCATTGAGTCTTTTATCTTGCTTGTGATCCTGTTTGATCTAATCTAAGTTCAAATGTTTGAGTTCAGTTATTCGAATCTAATTGTTGTTCTTTTAAGTTTGGAGTCCATGATGAGCTTGACCATGGTTTAGTTTCAGTTTTGGTGTTCTTATTATTAATTAAAAGCTGGTTTAACGTGATCAATTGATTGAGTTTGATTAAGGGAATTGGTTATAGCTAATGGTTAGTAATCACAAGGCATCAAGAGGTATTTTTGGAATTGGAAAACTTGCAAAAATTATTTAAATTGAGTGTTCTGTCTACTAAGCACCAATAATGTTAAAGTAAGAATTTGTTTAATAAAAGTGGGGAACAAGACATAATGGTATTAAAAGTAGTGATTAAAATACACCTACCCATGCTTTGAATTAAAAATCAATTAGAGAAAGGGTAGTGGGGGACAAACGAATTAAAAATGGAACAAGACATAGTGGCTTTGGAAGATGTTAAAAGAAGTAATTAAATATGTTGCCCATAACTTTTGAATTAATTAAGGAAAAGACAAGTGTTAGTGGGGAACAAAACAAGTAAGCATGGGGAACCATTTAACTTGAATCAAGAAGTCATTTAGGGGGGGTCTGTTTTTAGCTATAAGTATAGCATGAATCTGAAACAGACAAAAGGGGATACACATACAGACAGTAGGGAGATTCGAAAATATAGGGAGAAATATTCCTACACACACAGATATCTGGAGAAAGAATTTTGAACTAAAAAATACAGTGAGAGTAGGGAAGATAGACAGACGAATAAACAAAATACACACACACATACACATTGTGTCACGGTTGCATTGTTGGTTTGTTGTTGTTGCGCCTGTGTTTGCTGCCAGTGTTGCTGTTGTTGCTGTGGTTTGGTTGAGTCCTTTTACCAATGTTGGTATTGCTGTTCTGTGCTATTGCTGGGTGTATACTATTGCTGCTGTGGGTTTTACTGTGTCACTGCTGCTGAGTGTTGCTGTTGTTGTATTGCTACTGCATTACTACCGCTGATTGCTCCTTTCCTTCTTCTTTGTCATCATCCAGGTACTTCTCCTGTCCATGTTGAACTAGAGAGACAGTGTAAACACTGCTCTGAAATCAAATGATGAACTGAAGTTCGGAGAGTTATACGAGTTTCTGTTGTTGCCGTGTAATTCGAATTGATTGATAATTGTATTCATTTGAAATTGTTGTAGTATGCTTAATCGAAAAGCTAAAGTCAAATTAATCGAACATGCTAGTTTCGACCTTCTGATAGCCTAGGATTTTAATCTCTGTTATTGGTCTAGTTCTGCCATGTTTAGCTAGATTAACATTAGTTTGTAGTATAAATTATGTTAACAGTTTTCTTAATAAGCCTGCGTTCCAGGTACAATTTAAAGAACCCTACAATTGAACTAAACAAGGCATAGCTATAAAACATAAAATACATCATTATGAGCAAAGAACCGAATTGGCGATTTAGATCAAATAATTAGAGTAATCACTCGAGGCATAGATTGTTAAAAGAGCAAAGTTAATAGATAGCTTTAGTTAGTTCATTTGCATCCTTGACCATGGGTAAGCAATATATTAGTGTAACTGTAAACAAAACCTTAGTAACTTGTATAAAGAGTTAGATTGTGTATTTAAGTTTCATACAATTCCTTTTATATTGGATTCAAATTTAGGCCCAAGGTTCAAGTTAAATAGTTTTCGCTCTTCTCACTCAAACTAGAAATTGAATTCGGAATTTAAACTTGTACTCGTGTATTAATCAATCATTAGAGACAAAATAAAAATAGAAAATTTAGCTACTTAGGTATGACCTTTAATAAAAGTGAGATGAGCCTCGCCGCATGGAATACACAATTGCGGGGCCCTCAAATTAATTGTTATAAAAATCTTAGACTCGGGAAGACCGTTTAGCAAAATTCACGGTCTTTTCCCAAAATTAATAAATACGATAGACTCGTTAGGCACGATTTGTAACTAAATTACTTTCCTAAACACGGGTGCGCATTTATGTGACCCAAACCTTATTCTCGGCGAAACTGAAATACATTGAAGTCACAGGCGTACTGGTTGCGGTGTGACTCGAAATGTGTTTTCGTGACGTCGCAATTCTTCTAAAAAATAAGAGCGGAGCATTAAAAGCACATAGTTAAAATATATAAAAGAATCGGATAGAAACAAAAATTGCAATTGAGCGACCGTGCTAAAACCACGGAATCCGGGAGTGCCTAACACCTTCTCCCGGGTTAACAGAATTCCTTATCCAGGTTTCTAGTTTCGCAGACTGTAATACAGAGTCATGAATTTCCTCGGTTCGGGATTAAACCGGTGACTTGGGACACCATTATTTTCCCAAGTGGCGACTCTAAATTAAATAAACAAATCCCGTTTCGATTGTCCTTTAATTGGAAAAACTCCTCGCGCCCTCGCGGGTGCGTAAAAAGGAGGTGTGACAGCTCTGGCGACTCTGCTGGGGACAGTGACCTCTGAACTTCGGTTCAAGGTCTAAGAATTCGAGCTCAGTTAACTTGTTGTTTTGTCTACATCTGATTTTACTACATGTTTAATTAACGTGCTACATGTCTACCGCTTTGATACTAGTTGCACTGTATATACAAACTGTTATATGTTTACCGCTTTGATATTGCGTGAACTGTATATAAAACTGTGCCGAAAACCCTTCACTTCTCACCCCCGGGGATGTGCTCACTGGTTGAGACTCCTTATTCTGTTAGTGTCATAACCCGAAATAATAAAGAGGCTCGGAAAGTTTCTAAGCCGGCTGGCCTTTTGGTTCCCGGAAAGGAGCTCCTTCCTCAGCCCGAGTTGTCCGCTTGGGTACACAGTCTAGATCAGATACCCAGGTTTTGAACTTAGAATAACGTGACTTCATGCCGGATCCCTAGTAGGAAACGCTTATTTGCATCACGTTACATTTGACTTAGGGGACTCAACACAGGGGTTGGGTCCGTCTAGGACAGGTGACCCCAGTAATCAAAGACCGAGCATATTATATGTTGCATTTATTTATCATGTATTACTATGATGATTGGTCAAATTCCTGAAAAAAAAAATAGAATTTTGGAATAGAAAAATATCAAAAATATTGACGAAATGCTGTCGAAAAATTTGAAAATTTGAAAAATAGAAAGAGCAATATTGTTGAAATAATTGGTCATAAAAAATCTGACCGAACTACGGCAGGTTTGATTCTCGCCATTAGGTGGGATACGTAGGCAACCCTCATCGGGTTCAACCACCCCTTTAAAAAATAAAAAAAAATATGTGTTTAATTTTGTCAATAAAATCAAAGTGATGCCATTTTTGCAAATAGCCGAATGTTCCGAAAGGACGCCGGAAGGCTGTTTTTGCAAAAATAGCCATTTTGAATTTTTATAAATAATTTTTGGGCACAACCTTGAAATATTCCCTCGCGGAAATGTTGAAAGGTCGTAGCCGCAAAATCAAGTGTGGGTTACCACCCCTTTTAAAAAATCAAAAAAAAAAAAATGTCGAAATTTTAGTTTTCAATAAAATCAAAGTGATGCTGTTTTTGAAAATAGCCGAATATTCCGAAAGGACGCCGGAAGGCTGTTTTTGCAAAAATAGCCACTTTGAATCATTTTTAATAATTTGCAGCCACAACCTTGAAATATTCCTTGTGGAAATGTTGCAAGGCCATAGCCGCAAAATCAAGTCCGGGTTCACACCCCTTTTGCAAAAACAACCAAAAAGTATCAAATTTTTATTTTGTTATAAATAAGTCGGGTGATGTTATTCTTGCTCAAAATATGCCGAATGTCCCTCAAAGGACACCGGAAGGCCGTTTTTGCAAGAATAGCCACTTTGAGTCATCGTAAATAATTTTGGACACAGCCTTGAAATATTCCCTCGCGGAAATGTTGAAAGGCTGTATCCGCAAAAATTAAGTTTGAGTCATCACTCAACTTTTCAAAAAATATCCATTTTATCAAATAAGCCATTACATGGCCGGAATTTTGCTGAAATAGCCATATTTTTGCATTTTTAACTTCCTCAGTCTTGTGTTGGCCTGTGTCGGTGCTGAACGATGCCCCATAGGCCCCAGGATAAAATTTTGAATTTGCATCTTCTTAAATAAAATTTTGCAAAAATAGCCGCTTTGTCAAATAAGCCATTACATGGCCAATTTTGTAAAAATAGTCAATTGACATTAGAAACTTCTCAGTCTTGTGTTGGTTATGGCGATGCCGAACGATGCCCCATGAGCCACAGGATGGAAAAATTTTCAAGTTTATCTTTCTTAAATAAATTTTGCAAAAATAGTCATTTTGTCAAAAAAAGCCATTATGTGGCCAACTTTGTAGAAATAGTCATAAGTGACACCAAAAATATTCTTATTCTTGTAGAAATCTCCTACACAAGTTTGTAGTTGGAGTCGGCTTGTACAATTTTTATTCAAAAAAAAATAATAATAATAATAATCAAATAAACATCTCTTTATTTCTTGCATTAATTTGCAAGAACTACGCTCGGTCTGATTCATGCGGGGTCATGATACGTAGGCAATCCACATAGGATTCGACCATTTCCATAACCAAAAAAAAAATGAAAAAAAACTACAAAAGAAAAAAAAGAGGAAAGAATGAAAAAACCAGGAAAAATGAAAAAACCACAAAAAGGGAAAAAGAAAAGAAAGATAGAAAAAAAAAGAAGAATGATCAATTAGCGGGATACCTTAATGCTGACATGCTGGCTTCGTTTTGTTGTGTCCATTTTCAGAAAGTTGGTTGGTGGTGGTTCTAAAATAACTCTTCCCTATAAGACAAAGTCAGAGGACAATGGCAGATAATCTCAAGACTGAGTGGGTTGATACCGATACCCGACAACAGCTGGTTGAACGGAACCACGGGTTAGTAGAAGAAGTCAAGATATTGAGACAACACGTGGCTGATATGTATCGGGCGTGGATGGATGGAAAAGCACCACCTCCGCCACCACCTAGCTTCCTGGACTCTGTCCTTACCCGTACAATGAACCCGATGCCGGAGGATCCCCCACACCCTTCATATATACCCGCCTATCACAATTTTTCCAGCCACTCGAGTAGCTCCATTACTCGCCCCCCAGCTATGTTTTCACAATGCTACTCCCGTCCCCAACACCACTACTCTCCCCGGGACAACCAAAATCGTACTTCACCTTCCAGGTACCCAGCTCCACAAAAAGCCTACCAACCCCCACGAACATACCGGAAACCCCCTGGGTCAGGTTTCAGGCCAAATAAGGCGTTTAGGGAGGAAAGGTTGTTGAAGCGAGAAAAGGCGCTCACCCCTATCGGAGAATCCTATGCAAGTCTGTTTGAAAAGTTAAAACATGTCGGCCTGATTACGCCGCTTCCCGGATACACTCCCGATCCACGTGCAAGAAGCTTCGATCCTACTGCACGATGTGCATACCATTCCAATGTCAGAGGGCACGATATTGAGAGTTGCCGTACCTTGAAAAAGGAAATAGAAAGAATGATTCAAAAAGGGTGGTTGATTGTGGTCAATGATGATGACATGGGCCACACAAATCCTCTGGGGGTGTATTGACTGGAGCTAAAAATGTTGAAGCAGATGGCAGCCTTGGCAATATTGATGCAGAAGTTAGTGGCTAAAATGTTGTGCTTGGTAATTGGGAAGATACTCCATCTTTTGATCAGCTAGATGGAGCTTTGGTGGTTCGTTTTTGTCGTCATTTTTGTTGTCCGAGTTATTTTCAGGGTTTTCTTGTGGTCAAACCCTTTTGTCCTAGCAGTTTGCTTTGGTCTTGCCCAGTTTTGTTTCAGGACTGTACTCTAGTTTGTTTTGCTTGTTTTGTCATTGAACCATTTCGTCATTAGTTTAATGAAGCTTTCGGTCTTTCGTTACTTCCGGTCATTTTATTTGTTTAGTTCTTTTACCCTTTAGATTTGTCTTGTGCTCAAACGCCGAATCTAGTGACACGACATGCGCGCACATAATTATGGCTTAATTCTAAAAGTTAATCATTAAGCAATTGGAAGATGATCGGGTCATCTAAAGGAAACAAAAACAATTTGAGACTATTTGGATCCTGAGTCATCTGAAACCGGGGCATGTAAAAAAGAAACAGTCAAAGGCAAAAATGGCCATGCTGACATGGGGTTCGCTCGTGATACTGAAATGGAAGTGTCGTCCAGCAATACTTTAAAATGACGGATGAAAAAGGCGAATGGACGATATGGTTATCACTCCTAGCACAACCGGAAGATGTCGTGAATATGTTGTTTGTACTTGGCATGTTTTGAAGATTGGAATGACGAAGGCATTTTGTTCTGCTACCCAAACACTTTATCCTTCGTTAACCCTTCGAGCCTTATTTTGATTTCTTTCATACCCCTCCTTCGGAATCGGTACCAAAATTAGAAACACAAGTGGGGAAGATAAAGAAAGAAAAAGAGAAAAAAACAAAAACAACCAAAAAGGAACGAAAACGAAAAGGAAAAAATGAAAAAATGACGAAAAAAGTGTGGAAAAAGAAATTTGAAAAAGAGGAATTGGGAACTACGTTTGACCTGATTCCCTAAAGAGGATACGTAGGCGCTTCACAGCTCGGTCATAGTGTAAATAAAGAAATAAAAATCCCCAAGCAAGAAACAGGGGCAGTAAAGAAAAAAGAAAAAATACGTGTTTATAAGATTCCGAAGGTTGTAATTTTGAACCCAGTTTGTTTTATTTTTGAGCTTTTAATACCCTTTTCTTTCTAGCCCTGTCCAAACCCACATTACGGTCCAAAGAAAGACCTTCTGACCAATTTTCAAAAGAGGCTGAGTTAGGCAAATGAGAGAAGTTTCATCGGGACATAACACTCTGATTCCCGTCAGAAAAGACTCTGATCCGCAACAGAAGAAATATGAGAGAGTCTTAGCGGTAACACCCCGATCCCCAGCTAAAAGTGATACAAATGAGAGAGTCTTACCGGTGAAAACCTTCACAGGCACCATAAGACGACGAAAGTTGAGAGAAAATCGAAATGAGAAAGCCCTGAAAGTGAACACCCTTCGGGCACTACAAGTCGAATAAAGGTGATAATCAGATGGAAATCACGAGACAGAAATCGTGAAAGGCAATTAACGACGAAGGATAGGCCACATGTGCATGTCATGACCAGTAGAGTTGGTATCCGCGTTTGATAAGTTTTTATAGATATTTCTTGCTAGAGAGTCATTTTCTTTTTCCTTTGTCTTCTATTTTGTTTCTTTTTATCTTTCTCATTTTTATCAAGAATTCCCCATCAAAGTCCGTCTAGTCAGAACAAGTGAGAAATTACTTCAAAACTTGCTACCAACTTTCCAATTATTATGCAAAGCAAGGAAATGCCATTGACGGCAGAGAAGTAGGGTGCAAAGAAGATTATTAAACTGGGGCAGAAAATTTTCTTTTCAGTTTGAAAATTTTCTGGAAGTCAATACCCACTTGGGGAAGAAGGAAAGTCTTAAGGGAAATGGTCTTCGAACCAGTGTCATCCTCAACAACCTTCAAGAAGAGTGAAACACCAATTTTGAGGAAATGAAAATCCACCGACAGTGTTATCTTCAGCAAGTTCCGAGGTGGTCGGACAACACAGAATGGTAAAGGAAGAAAGGAAATCCCACCTTCAACAAAATAACCCCCAACAAGTTGAGAACGGGGAAGGGATAAATGGAAAAACCCATCACCAGCAGGAATATCATCTCCAGCAAATGAAATCATTCCCCAACAAGTTTTGGAGACCCCGAGCGAGGGAAAGGAGAAAAGGAAAAAACCACCACAGGAGCGGCACAACCGCTCACAATGTTTTGAACTAACAAATTTTTCTTTGATTTGAAACAGGGAAAGAAAGTGCTATTGATAGCAGAAAGTCATGCCACAAGGAAGAACACCAATACTGGGGCAGAAAATTTTCTGCCATTGTTGAAAATTTTCTCGGAGAAACGAGGAAGGCAATTCAAGATGACGTGTCAGGTTTGTCCACCTTCAAATAGGATGTTTCAGGTTTGTCCACCTTCGAACAGGACGTCTCAGGTTTGCTCACTTTCATACATTGATATCATGGGAGTATTCGCCCTCGAATAGGATACAATGGGAGTATTCGCCCTCGAATAGAATACAATGGGAGTATTCGCCCTCGAATAGAATACAATGGGAGTATTCGCCCTCGAATAGAATACAATGGGAGTATCCGCCCTCGAATAGGATACAATGGGAGTATTCGCCCTCGAATAGGATACAATGGGAGTATTCGCCCTCGAATAGAATACAATGGGAGTATTCGCCCTCGAATAGAATGCGATGGGAGTATCCGCCCTCGAATAGGATATTTTACATTTTTATTTTTACATTGTCCTATGCATATTTTGTAAATTATTGCCAACATGCATTTTAAATTCAAAAGTTGCTACTAAAAGCAGGCGCCTACCTGTATAACAAAAGGCAAGTCTTCAGTCTTTGCATTGCAGGCCTCAAAACCAGTAACCCACCGTAAAGCAGAAGGTTACAACAAGAAATCCCAACGCAAATTCAAGTGCATGAATCAAAGGAGATGAGGGGATGAAGGAAAATTTTCCCAGCATCATTATCCTCAGCAGGCAAGTAAACAGTTCTAAAGGTATCCCCAGCAGTCAGGAGGGAAAGCAACACGACCCAAAAGCAGTTCCGAAACAAGGCGATTTAGGAGAAATGATGGCAGCAAGAATAGAATGGTACAAGAAGAGAGGAATGGCGTTTAATTTTCCGAGTTGATGTTGAAGTCAGGAGCCCGCCTGAAGAGAGGAATGGCGTTTTATTTTCTAAGTTGATGATTGAAGTCAGGAGCCCGCCTGAAGAGAGGAATGGCGTTTAATTTTCAGAGCTGATGATTAAAGTCAGGAGCCCGCCTGAAGAGAGGAATGGCGATTTATTTTCAAAAGATGTTGAAGTCAGGAGCCCGCCTGAAGAGAGGAATGGCGATTTATTTTTCAAAAGATGTTGTTGAAGTCAGGAGCCCGCCTGAAGAGAGGAATGGCGATTTATTTTTCAAAAGATGTTGTTGAAGTCAGGAGCCCGCCTGAAGAGAGGAATGGCGATTTATTTTTCAGAAGATGTTGTTGAAGTCAGGAGCCCGCCTGAAGAGAGGAATGGCGATTTTTCAAAAGATGTTGAAGTCAGGAGCCCGCCTGAAGAGAGGAATGGCGTTTTATTTTCAAAAGATGTTGTTGAAGTCAGGAGCCCGCCTGAAGAGAGGAATGGCGATTTATTTTCAAAAGATGTTGTTGAAGTCGGGAGCCCGCCTGAAGAGAGGAATGGCGTTTAATTTTCGGAGTTGATGATTGAAGTCAGGAGCCCGCCTGAAGAGAGGAATGGCGATTTATTTTCAAAAGATGTTGAAGTCAGGAGCCCGCCTGAAGAGAGGAATGGCGATTTATTCTCAAAAGATGTTGTTGAAGTCAGGAGCCCGCCTGAAGAGAGGAATGGCGATTTATTTTCAAAAGATGTTGAAGTCAGGAGCCCGCCTGAAGAGAGGAATGGCGATTTATTTTCAAAAGATGTTGTTGAAGTCAGGAGCCCGCCCGAAGAGAGGAATGGCGATTTATTTTCAAAAGATGTTGTTGAAGTCAGGAGCCCGCCTGAAGAGAGGAATGGCGATTTATTTTCAAAAGATGTTGTTGAAGTCGGGAGCCCGCCTGAAGAGAGGAATGGCGATTTATTTTCAAAAGATGTTGTTGAAGTCAGGAGCCCGCCTGAAGAGAGGAATGGCGATTTATTTTCAAAAGATGTTGTTGAAGTCAGGAGCCCGCCTGAAGAGAGGAATGGCGATTTATTTTCAAAAGATGTTGTTGAAGTCAGGAGCCCGCCTGAAGAGAGGAATGGCGATTTATTTTCAAAAGATGTTGAAGTCAGGAGCCCGCCTGAAGAATGGAGTGACAATTTACTTTCGAAGTTGTGTGGGGAAAGCAGTAGAGTATAACAGAGATCCCCAGCATGAATCCAAGTTTGTAAGCAGAAGGAAGGCAACAAGGATCAGAAAGATAGATTCAGACGTCGAAGGAGAATGGTTCGAAGATCACAAGGAAGGGACCAACGGTCGGAGTTCGGCAATCAAGATAGGCCGAAATAACAATTGCCAGAAGAGAAGAAACATCAGAAGGAACAATCAAGCCAACAAAAAAGCAAGGTGGCAAAAGCAAGTTGAAGATAGATAGGATCATGCGATCCGTAGGCTAGCCTAGCTTCTTGTTTTATTTTAGCACGATGTAATGTGGAGATCGGTAAGCAGTGATAACAGCAGCAACAACAGTAACAGCAAGATCACAGCAGTCACGGTAGTCCCAGCTACCAAAACTTCCCGAACTACATTGACCTGATTCCCTTTTAGCCAGGGATATGTAGGAGACCTTTGAAGCGAAGGTTCGGTCAAACTTTTCCAAAAAATGCTTCACACGGGGTGCTCGAACAGGCAAAAATCGCTCGTATCCGCTCACTTATCTTTGCACGAAAACTCTTCATGTTTACGCGCAAAGAGGGGCAGCTGTGAGCACGTGATTTTTGCCCTATATGAGAATTACTCCCAAAAATTCAAAATAAAATAATTTTGTGTTGTTGGCAATTATTGTGGATTTTGGGTTATATTCTCTTATTGTTCGCGTTTGGGTGCGCATGTTTATTTGTTGAAATAAGAAAATACCAAAAATATCGCATTTGCATTCATATGATTTAATTCTACCACTAGGAATAATTAAGTTATTTTTACAAAATGAAGAATGAAATTCACAAAATAGTATATTTCGCATTTTTAATGTCTAATGTCAATTGTGTGATTTGTCGTTTAATGTAGTGTTTAATTATTTGTGATAATTATTACTTAGAGTTAATTAATATTTTGGTCAAGAATTAATTTAGGATTGTGTTTTTGTAATATAATTTAAAGTTTAGTTTTGAAATTAGGAAATAAAAATGAAGAGCAATTCGGATCAGGCCAAGTGTCCAAAAGCCCAAATCAAATAACCTTCTACCCAAAAACCCCACTCTCCTTACCCAGTCCAATCCCGTCCACAAAGAACCGACCCGGTCTGCCATAATTCCCCTTCCCCCTTTTCAATTATACCATTACTTCATTCAAACCCTAGGAGACCCTCCAAGCCGCCACACCCAAACGACCATGCCCTCCCACTCCGTTCACCCTCCAGTCGGCGCCGACCACCCTGGGCTTCCCGTCACTGTTTCTTCTCCTTCACACGACTACCACGCCGACAACCACCCTTACCTTTCGTCTCACCACTTCGCCGCCGACCAAGCAGCACCCTCAACGCACACAACGCAAACCTCCAGCTCGTCGTCACCAGCTTCTCGTTCGACGTCCAGCCTCACTTCATGACCATCCATGAACGACCAGCAACACTCCAGTTGACCACCCCAATCTTTCCGCCATCCCCAGCCAGCCATGGTTTCCCTCCGTCTTCATCGCGACATCGAGCAGCCTTGTCAAACTCCAAACAACCAGTTTCAGCTTCATCGAACCAGCCAGCTTCGCCACTGTGTTCGTCGTCGTCGTCAGTCATCACCTTCCGTTGTTCGCTGCTCGTCATTTGTTTAAAAACGATCGCTTACCAGACAGATTTTGTTTCCGTACGAGTTCGTCGTTGTTCCAATCCGGTTAGTTGGTTTAAGTTTTACTTATGTCCTTATTTTATTTGATATTCTTGGATCTGAAATCAGTACATATGTTTGTTTGTTTGGTTTTCTCCTGTTTTGCTCGTATATTACAGAATTAAGGAGTCGTATTGTTTATATGATAGTCCGAAAATCAGTAACGATTTTCTCGCAATTTTCATAAGTGTTTCGGCATGTTCGTGTCAGCTTTAAGTTGTTAGATTCTTATTAGACTTTCTTCAAGTGTTCCTGTGTAGGTTTAATCAAGAAGTGTGTTGGTTTAATCACTGAATCCTCCGTTTTGTTTCTGAATCATTGAGTCTTTTATCTTGCTTGTGATCCTGTTTGATCTAATCTAAGTTCAAATGTTTGAGTTCAGTTATTCGAATCTAATTGTTGTTCTTTTAAGTTTGGAGTCCATGATGAGCTTGACCATGGTTTAGTTTCAGTTTTGGTGTTCTTATTATTAATTAAAAGCTGGTTTAACGTGATCAATTGATTGAGTTTGATTAAGGGAATTGGTTATAGCTAATGGTTAGTAATCACAAGGCATCAAGAGGTATTTTTGGAATTGGAAAACTTGCAAAAATTATTTAAATTGAGTGTTCTGTCTACTAAGCACCAATAATGTTAAAGTAAGAATTTGTTTAATAAAAGTGGGGAACAAGACATAATGGTATTAAAAGTAGTGATTAAAATACACCTACCCATGCTTTGAATTAAAAATCAATTAGAGAAAGGGTAGTGGGGGACAAACGAATTAAAAATGGAACAAGACATAGTGGCTTTGGAAGATGTTAAAAGAAGTAATTAAATATGTTGCCCATAACTTTTGAATTAATTAAGGAAAAGACAAGTGTTAGTGGGGAACAAAACAAGTAAGCATGGGGAACCATTTAACTTGAATCAAGAAGTCATTTAGGGGGGGTCTGTTTTTAGCTATAAGTAGAGCATGAATCTGAAACAGTAAGGGGAGACAAAGGGAGACACATACAGACAGTAGGGAAAATATAGAATATAGGGAGAAATATTCCTACACACACAGATATCTGGAGAAAGAATTTTGAACTAAAAAATACAGTGAGAGTAGGGAAGATAGACAGACGAATAAACAAAATACACACACACATACACATTGTGTCACGGTTGCATTGTTGGTTTGTTGCTGTTGCGCCTGTGTTTGCTGCCAGTGTTGCTGTTGTTGCTGTGGTTTGGTTGAGTCCTTTTACCAATGTTGGTATTGCTGTTCTGTGCTATTGCTGGGTGTATACTATTGCTGCTGTGGGTTTTACTGTGTCACTGCTGCTGAGTGTTGCTGTTGTTGTATTGCTACTGCATTACTACCGCTGATTGCTCCTTTCCTTCTTCTTTGTCATCATCCAGGTACTTCTCATGTCCATGTTGAACTAGAGAGACAGTGTAAACACTGCTCTGAAATCAAATGATGAACTGAAGTTCGGAGAGTTATACGAGTTTCTGTTGTTGCCGTGTAATTCGAATTGATTGATAATTGTATTCATTTGAAATTGTTGTAGTATGCTTAATCGAAAAGCTAAAGTCAAATTAATCGAACATGCTAGTTTCGACCTTCTGATAGCCTAGGATTTTAATCTCTGTTATTGGTTTAGTTCTGCCATGTTTAGCTAGATTAACATTAGTTTGTAGTATAAATTATGTTAACAGTTTTCTTAATAAGCCTGCGTTCCAGGTACAATTTAAAGAACCCTACAATTGAACTAAACAAGGCATAGCTATAAAACATAAAATACATCATTATGAGCAAAGAACCGAATTGGCGATTTAGATCAAATAATTAGAGTAATCACTCGAGGCATAGATTGTTAAAAGAGCAAAGTTAATAGATAGCTTTAGTTAGTTCATTTGCATCCTTGACCATGGGTAAGCAATATATTAGTGTAACTGTAAACAAAACCTTAGTAACTTGTATAAAGAGTTAGATTGTGTATTTAAGTTTCATACAATTCCTTTTATATTGGATTCAAATTTAGGCCCAAGGTTCAAGTTAAATAGTTTTCGCTCTTCTCACTCAAACTAGAAATTGAATTCGGAATTTAAACTTGTACTCGTGTATTAATCAATCATTAGAGACAAAATAAAAATAGAAAATTTAGCTACTTAGGTATGACCTTTAATAAAAGTGAGATGAGCCTCGCCGCATGGAATACACAATTGCGGGGCCCTCAAATTAATTGTTATAAAAATCTTAGACTCGGGAAGACCGTTTAGCAAAATTCACGGTCTTTTCCCAAAATTAATAAATACGATAGACTCGTTAGGCACGATTTGTAACTAAATTACTTTCCTAAACACGGGTGCGCATTTATGTGACCCAAACCTTATTCTCGGCGAAACTGAAATACATTGAAGTCACAGGCGTACTGGTTGCGGTGTGACTCGAAATGTGTTTTCGTGACGTCGCAATTCTTCTAAAAAATAAGAGCGGAGCATTAAAAGCACATAGTTAAAATATATAAAAGAATCGGATAGAAACAAAAATTGCAATTGAGCGACCGTGCTAAAACCACGGAATCCGGGAGTGCCTAACACCTTCTCCCGGGTTAACAGAATTCCTTATCCAGATTTCTAGGTACACAGACTGTAATACAGAGTCATGAATTTTCTCGGTTCGGGATTAAACCGGTGACTTGGGGCACCATTATTTTCCCAAGTGGCGACTCTAAATTAAATAAACAAATCCCGTTTCGATTGTCCTTTAATTGGAAAAACTCCTCGCGCCCTCGCGGGTGCGTAAAAAGGAGGTGTGACAGCTCTGGCGACTCTGCTGGGGACAGTGACCTCTGAACTTCGGTTCAAGTTGATAATATACTTATTAGAAGCCGTGATGCATTGTTCTTGGAAGACCAAACTATTGAAGATATTGACAAAGCTGAGAAGATAGATTCTCAAAATAATGAGAGCTTTGTTGATATTGATCCAATTTCAATTGCTAAGACACCTATTGCACATGAAGGAACTCAAGACAATGATGGAGATAGTGATCAAGATCAAAATGATCATCATGGTGTAGATGTTATGGATGCTCCCGTTGATGAAGTTGTGGTTGATCATCAACCAATTCCGGCACAGGTAATTACTTCGAATGCTCATGAAACCTCTCTTAGAAAATCTACAAGGAAGAAGCAAAAATCCATGCGCTATCCTCCTGATTAGTATGTACTTTTGACTAACATGGAAGAACCTGAGAATTATGATTAAGCCATGTAAGATAATCACAAAGATCATTGGATCGAAGCGATGGAAGATGAGATGAAGTCACTCCATGAGAATGGCACATATGAGTTAGTGAAATTGCCGAAAGATAAGAGAGCTTTATCTAAAAATGGATATTTAAAATAAAGCAAGATAATCATACCCGTGTGCCTAGATACAAGGCGAGGTTAGTTGTTAAAGGTTTTGGCCAGAAGAATGGAGTTGACTTTGATAAAAATTTCTCCGCTATTGTGAAGATGTCTTCTATTTGTGTGGTTCTAGGCTTAGCCGCAAGTCTAGATTTAAAGGTTGAGCAGATGGATGTCAAGACTGCTTTTCTTTATGGTAATTTAGATGAGGAGATTTATATGAAGCAACCTGAGGGTTTTGTAACAAAAGGAAAAGAAAATTATGTTTGCAAATTGAAAAAGAGCCTATATGGATTGAAACAAGCTCCAAGGCAATGGTATTTAAAGTTTGAATTTGTCATTGAAGAAAAAAGGTACAAGAAAACTTCTTCAGACCACTGTGTATTCTTTCAGAAGTTCTCTGATAATGATTTTATTATTTTATTGCTTTATGTGGATGGCATTCTTATTGTTGGCAAGAATAAATCCAGAATCGCGGTCCTTAAGAAGAAGTTGAGTAAATCGTTTGTGATGAAGGACTTAGGGCCAGCAAAGAAAATCTTGGGCATTCAAATCCACCGACACAGAAATAGAAATGAGTTATTTCTATCCCAAAAGCAATACATTGAGAAGGTACTCAAGAGGTTCAATATGACAAATGCAAAAGTGGTTAGTACTCATCTTGCTAAACACTTCAAATTGAGTATTAGTCAGAGTCCATCTACTGATGAAGAGAAAAAGAAAATGTCTCGTATTCCTTACTCTTCTGCCGTTGGTAGCTTGATGTATGCTATAGTTTGCACTAGACTAGATATTGCACATGTCGTTGGTACTGTTAGTAGATTCCTTTCTAATCTTGGAAAAGAACATTGGGATGTAGTAAAACGGATATTAAGGTATTTGAAAGGTATTGCAGATTTGAAGCTGTACTTTGGCAATGGCAAGCCTGAACTTGTTTGTTACACAAACTGATTTTGGAGGCATCTTGATAATTCAAGATCCACTTTTTTGCGGGAGAGCTGTTTCTTGGCAATCTAGATTACAGTAGTGCATAGCTCTATCTACCACAGAAGCCGAATATATTACTGTCACAGAAGGTTCCAAAGAACTATTATCGATGAATGAGTTTATTAATGATCTTGGCTTTGAGCAATCATGGTACATCTTGTTTTGTGATAATTAGAGTGCTATCTGTCTCACCAAGCACTCCACTTTTTATTCTAAGACCAAACATATAAATAGAAAGTATCATTGGATAAAAATGATCGTGGAAGAGAAATTATTTGAGGTTGAGATGATACACACTAATGGAAATCCTTCGAATATGCTGACAAAGGTGGTGGTTGCAGCTAAACATGAATTTTGTAGAAAATTGGCAGGCATGAAGCCAGTTAATAGTTACTCTACTTGAAGACACATTTGGCCCATTGGCTGGAGGGGGCGTTTGTTGGGCACATGCCCATATTGTCCAACCAAAGGCCCAATGGCCTAATCCTATTCTCTTTTGGTTTCCAATCTTATTTGGAATTGGATTAGGTTTATTCCTATTTTGAGTAGGTTTTGGCTTTAAAAGAAAGCACTACTCATAATCTATAAATAGGACAACCATGGAGAATTATTCTATGCTCATTGATACAAGTCTTTGAAAGACTTAAGCACATAAGAGCGGTTTAGAGAGAGCTTTCATCAAGAAAGAAAAGAGCAGAGAGAAGAAAAATATTTTTCTTTACCTGCAGATTTTTATTCCGACCAGCCAACACTTATAAACCAATTTGACCGGCTTATAAGCTTAGCCAAACACCCTCTTATTCTAACAATCATACTCACAATTTTTAGCAAAGAATTACGACGTGCAGTAGTCACATTTGCTCAAAAAACGAAATATGGTTTCCCTGGTGAAAGCAATGTTCGCTTTTAGATTTATGAAAATGAATAACACCAAAGTTTGCGTAAGATTAAACAAAGAAAATTTGTAACGTGTTGAAGGAAGAAAATATCATCATGTACGACATTTGGCGTAAAGATGAATGATTTATTAACAATTCATAATATATCATATTATATTGTATTATATTATATAGTGTATCATTTGGTGAATATAATATTTGGATAAATTGTATTATTTGCCGTTGTTTCATGATATCACCCAGTTGCAGTATCACAACGAAAAATTATGTTACAAAATAGAATTATTATATAATAAGGTAGGATAAAGAATTATTTTTATTTAATAATAATAAAAGGTAAGATAAGAAAAAAAGACAAAATAACAACGCAATCACACTAAATAAATCGTTCTATAAAATAATATTTTTCATCAATATGAAACAACTAATAATACAATATATATAATAAAATTTAAGTAATAATTAAAATAAATATTATATTTAAAAATAACGATATAATATAATATAATAGATAACAACCTTTTAAACAAGTCGTAAATGACACGATGAGTAATTAACCTCAACCAAATAGCACCCGATCGAACATATCCTTTATACGTCAAAGGAGAAAAAAAAAGCTTGTGACCAATAAAAAGTTGGATCGATCTTAGAAGTAGTCTATTTAATTATAGTCGAAGTTTTACCCCTATTGACGGCACGATCTATTAAAGTGTTGTGGTGTGATGGCGTACTTTGTTGACCTCCAATATTACACATCGACTAATATCATGCTGTGTTGTAGATAGCACTTGATCCACATTTCTTTCTCCAAGTCAGTTTTTTCATCAAGTCTTATGGTAAACCGTGTTTATTGTAAACTCTTCATGCATTAGTTTGGCTTAATGATATGGGCGGATTTACATGGGCTCAAATATATATATATATATATATATATATATATATATATTGCTAACATACTACATGAAGGTAGTATGTTAGCACCCTACCCATTTTCGAATTTCCATATATATCCCTGCCACCTCAATAAGTTTTTAGGCTTTTTTGTCCTTTCACCCAAATTCTCCTAATTCACTTAATGCCCTAAAATTATCCCGCTTTTTTGTCCTCCTGCTAAAACATGCCATTCACTGACATAACCGGCGGAAGAAAAGGTTGAAGCCACTGCTCTTCTGTGAAATTTCAACATTATATTTTAAGTTATCTCTTCTTCCTACATTGCATAATGGAGGTAAGCATATAATATTTCATTACTTTTTTATTTGTTGATCAAATTTTGTGTAAAAGTACTTTTACTTTTGAAACAGAGGTGTCCAACGATTTGCTTTTAATTTTGTGTAAAAGTACTTTTTCCTTTGTGCCTTTTGAGTTGCTTCTTGATTTTTTATTTATAACACTAATTTACAGTTTCAGTGAACTGATTCTATAGTTAGATTACTCAATGTTTTGAAAAAGTACTTTTTTCATGAATTAAAAAATACAGGCTTTTAACAGTATCAGTGATTCAACAATAGAAGTTTCAAGAAGCCATTGTCCATGTGGTGATATTGGGTGCTTTATTAATGGAGATACAATTGTAGGAACTACTACAACTTCAAATGAAGAACTTAGAAAAAAGAATATTACAGATATTAGCAATGGTGATTTGCAAATAGGAAAAGTGTTTGACAGTGATGATGAAGCTTACAATCACTATGTGATTTTTGCTAAAAGTTTTGGTTTTTCAGTTAGACGTGATCGCCATTTAGGAAGTGCAGAGCATCCTATGGGAATTTATAAAAAGGATTATGTTTGTCATCGAGCTGGTAGCCCCCGTCCTCAAAAGGTAGTTGAAAAAGAACGACAAAGAAATCGAAAATCTTCTAGATGTAACTGTAAAGCCAAGATGTCCATCGCCAAAGATATATTTGATGGCATCACTCGATGGACAGTGGTGTATTTTGATAATGTTCACAATCATGAGCTTTTAAGTGATAAAGAGATAAGATTTCTCCCTGCTTATCGAAATATTGACATTGTTGATCAAACACGAATTACACTTCTTGCAAAAGCTGGTTGTTCAATAAGTTTAATCCGAAGAGTGATTGAATTAGAAAAGGGAGTAGATCCAGGCCAATTGCCTTTCACAGAAAAAGATATAAGAAACTTTCTTCAATCGGAAAGTTCTACTAATATTGAAAGTGATGCCGTGGAGCTATTGAAAATATGCAAGAGCTTGAAAGACAAAGATATTGATTTCCAATACGATTTCACAGTTGATGGATGTCAAAGACTCGAACATGTCATCTGGGCATTCGGAGACTCTATTCGTGCTTATGAAGTTTTTGGAGATGTAGTCGTCTTCGACACTACTTATCGATTGAATCGTTATGAAATGCCATTAGGAGTTTGGATTGGTGTGAACAATCATGGGAATTCTATTTTTTTTGGTTGTGTTCTCTTGCGCAATGAGAAGACATCTTCTTTTTCTTGGGCTTTAAAGGTAAAAATCATTATAATATCTAGCAACAAGAATTTTTTTAAGCTTTACTGCTACTATATGTTTATTTTGCAGAGTTTCGTGCGGCTTATGAATGGAAAGCACCCACAGACCATATTAACGGATCAAGATCTTGGCTTAACAGAAGCTATTGCCATTGAATTGCCGCGCACTAAACATGCCTTTTGTATATGGCATATTACATCCAAGTTCTCTACTTGGTTTTCTTTTGTCCTTGGTTCAAGATATTTGCAATTTAAATCTGAATTTCATAGACTTTATGAACTTGGTAACATCGAAGAATTTGAGCACCAATGGGATGAATTGATCTCCCAATTTGATCTTGGATCAGATAGGCATATGAAATTGCTATATTTAAATCGTGCATCTTGGGCATTGCCATACTTGAAGGGATACTTTTTGCTGGAATGACAACGACTGGGCGCTCAAAATCGATTAATGCATATTTGAAAAGGTTTTTACATGCCAGAACAAGTTTAAAAGAATTTGTTGAGCAGGTTGGTACTGCAGTTAGTATAAGAAACCATGCTTGTGAAGAGGCAACAATGCGTCAAAAGTATTACAATCCTCAAATTAAGACATTCATGCCAATGGAGAAACATGCATCAAAAGTTCTCACGCCCTTCGCCTTTAAGTTGTTACAAGATGAGATGATACTTTCTGTTGAGTATGGTCTATTTCCACAAAGTGATGGATCATATCTTGTGCGTCACTACAGCAAAATAGATGGTGGACGATTTGTCTATTGGAATTCGATAGAAGAGGTTGTTCAATGTTCTTGCCATGAGTTTGAATTTTTAGGAATTTTGTGCAGGCATTCTGTTCGAGTACTTAGTGCTCAAAACTATTTCATGTTGCCTGATAAGTATTTGCTGGCTAGGTGGAGGCAAGAAAACTCATTGGTTCTAAAGTTTACTCATATGATGAAATCTAGCAATGATAACAATGGGTTGCAGAGTCTTCATTCAACATTCAGAGATTTGAGTCTTGAATCTATAAAGACAAAAGGCCGTCTTGAATATGCTAAGAAGGAATTGCAAAGAGTGCTGGAAATTGTTCAATGTTTTCCTGAAAATGAGCATATAAGTGAAGAGCATGAACATGTTGCTTTTAGTCAATCCGTAGAGAGTAATTCTCTAGATGAAAATTGTCACATTGAAAATCCACAACAATCACAGACAAAGGGAAGAAAAAAAGGAAAAAGGTTAGTTGGGGGCATTGAAGCTGCAAAGAAACTAAGATATTGCAAGGTTCCTAATTGTGGTGGAGCTGGCCACGACTCAAGAAATTGTCCACTAAAAAAGAAAATTTCAGAAATTCCAGCAACTCAATCTCCTAACAAGTAAGTATATGAGTTTCATTATATCTTATCTCTTGTAAAATAAAGATACTCATAATGGATACAAAGTGAAATAAAAATTTTATTTTGCTTGCAGGATTCCAAAAGGATGGACAAAGAAGCTCTAAGATTATCCAACAATGAAAGAGCCCATTTGCTTACTAGAATCAGCCATTGTACATCATATTTTGTTGGTCTCAAGTTGAATTTTTCAGAGATAAAAAATTACAAGAAATTTTGCTCTGTTGATGAACAAGAAATCAGTCCTTGCACATCATTTTTTTTAGTAGCTACACCTTTTATTCCATGTAAATTTTATTTTAGATGAGTATAAGAGGAGGGCTTTAATCACTGTGTAACATTTTTTTTAACATCTATTATTTTTTCTATTTTTAACAGTTTCATATTACTGATCAATGTCCTTCCATGGAATATACTAATGGAGATTATATTTGAGGGATAGTGGGAGAATAATGTTAACAATAAATTAATAATTACATCTTAGTAAGAAAAATGACAACTAACGGAAATGTTAACCAAATTATGTAGGCAAAAACATAAGAAAAGAGAAGAAAACAACATTCATGTGGTCCATTTCTTGTCAAATCAGTAGGTCCCGTTTTGAAGATATAATTTTGTAGGGCATTAAGTGAATTAGGAGAATTTGGGTGAAAGGACAAAAAAGCCTAAAAACTTATTGAGGTGGCAGGGATATATATGGAAATTCGAAAATGGGTAGGGTGCTAACATACTACCTTCACCCATATATATTAGCAAAACCCTATATATATATATATATATATATATATATAGCTTCAAGTTTGATGTGAGAGGTCTTGGATTTGAACTTCCACAATATATTTTTTGACTGTTACAAGCCTATTGCTAGAAATAATGATAGCCCTTATGAGGAAGGAAAATTATCAGCTATGTCCATTTATAAGTAGCTCATTACAAGCCTATTGCTAGAAATAATGATATCCCTTATGAGAAAGGAAATTATCAACTATGTCCATTTATAAGTAGCTCATTACAAAAATTGGTCAATCGATAAAATATTACTAATATTAGCCAATTAGCTATTTGTAGCAAAAAAATATTATTTTTGCTTTGTTTTGAGTGAGCGTTATTAGAATAGATTGGGCACAACTTAAGAAGCATGAATCTCATTTTTTGGATGATTTGGTGAAGTTTTGAAGTGGTTTGAATTGAAAATTCGAAGTAAAAGCTGAACATGAAAAAAAAAATATGTGAATCACATTGTATATCATTTGTGTATCATATGTGTATCAATTGTATATCACATATATATTTATTTATACATGTGTGTGAGATACATGTTTGATACATGTGTCGCATAAGACTTTCTTGAACTCGATTTAATTACGAATTTTGATACAAAATCAGTCCAAATCACCTCCAATCTTCCTCAAATTTTGTATATTGACTCATCTATATATTTTCAACTATACCCATTGAAAAAGTTCCTTTTTTGTTTAGATTTTTGGAATATTGTGTTAATTTTTGTATTTCATCACCTTATTTGCTACCACGTTCATGAAATTTCATTTCCGTCTTGTATCTAATATTGCTAATCACGCTTAAAAATATAGAATGTGATTTTTGCATGTGATTCTTTGACAGAAAGAACCCTATTATTTGGTTTTTTAATTTTTGTTGGCTAATTTTTGTAAGTCTATGACTAATGGCTAGAAATTGGTAAACTGAAATTTATTTGGAATATTTATATAAGTTTCCTTATGAAAAATTATGCGTACACCTAGGGGCTTAAACGTATTATCTTGGGCGAGGCCCAAATATGTGTCCAACTCAACTTACGACTATCACTAAGATTGAACTTGAAACTAAGAAGATTCAATGGCTAGTCGAAGTACAAAAAGCCATGCACGCTCGCTCCACAAGCTATATATGTTACCCCAATATTACACTTATTGCAAGCGCAAATCAAAGGTTGAAGTCATATGGAGGCGATTCCACATCTTCATACACAGGCATAGCGTTGCGGGAAAAAACTTGGTATCTTAGACAATTTACTTTTTAACATTATCTTTCTCATTAGAATTTAAGATGGACGGATTTGAGTTAGTTTTTGAGTTATGCGGTTATACATTTATGATTCCTTTACAACTTGTTTGGATGGTTGTTTTATGTTGTATTGCATTATATTATTACTTTTAAACATAATATTTATTTTGATTATTGCTTAAATTTTATTTTATAGTATCGTTAAATCTGTCGTTACGTAACGACGAAAACAGTTTATTTGGATAGTTATTATGTATCGTTTCATAATGTATCGTATATTTGGATAGATTGTATTGTTTGTCATCATTTCATGATGATATGCACCAACAATATGAAGAATAAACTTACAATATTATAAAGAAAAAGTAAGATACGAGAAGGAATTATAGCATAAAAAATGATAAAAGATAAAATATGATTATTTAATAATAAGAAAGGGAAAGTGTCACGATCCAAAATTCACTAGTCGTGATGACGCCTAACCTCACCTGCTATATATATATATATATATATCATGCGCAAATAATGAACTTTAGAACTTCAAATTTCTATATTGGATGCCGAAACTTATCAAATCACGTCCGATTGATCTCAAAGTTTGCACACAAGTCACATTCGACATTACGGACCTACTCCAACTTTTAGAATTGGATTCTGACCCCGATATCAAAAAGTTCACTTCCGATCAAACTCCTCAAAACCCATCAAATTTCTTTCTTTAGCCAAATGATTTCAAAATGACCCACATGCCTCCAAATTTATTTTCGATCACGCTTCTAATTCTAGAATCACCATACGGAGCTATTCCCAGACTCGAAATCTCAAACAGACATCGATAACACTGAAATGCACTTCAATCCAAACTTATGAAATTTCTTCTAAAATGTTAACTTCCACAATAGGATCCAAAATGCTCCCGGGTCATCCAAAACTTGAACCGGGCATACGCCCAAGTCTGAAATTATCATATGAATCTGCTGGAACCTTCATATCCCGATTGCGAGGTCATTTACTCAAAATTATAATCCTAGTTATGCTTCCGAAATAAGAATTCTCTTTCCAAATCAACTCCGGACTTCCCAAAATTCAATTCTGACCACGCGTACAAGTCGTAATGCCTAAAATGAAACTGCTCATGGCCTCAAACCGCTGAACGACACGCTAGAGCTCAAAATGACCGATCGGGGTCGTTATATTCTCTCATACTTAAACATACATTTGTCCTCAAATGTGTTGAAAACTACACTGGAGTAGCCTGAAATCACTGTTCAACTTCTCATGCACCTTCTCGTGACACCACAACTTTGTTAAGCACATTAGCTCAATAAATTCTGAAGATATTCCATTTTATTCAAGCACATAGGCCTTAAAGCCCAATTCCAACATCCGAAATTCTATGCCAGACCTGTTTCCAACATACGATCACCATATCAATAACTACACGCAACACAAAAAGATGACCGCATACCTTAGCTGAATTCACACCTTTTACCATCTTACTCATAGGACCACGATAAAATTCTCTAATCAATTTAGTCAAAATTCCATGACTCTGATGCTCCGATTGCACCTCATGACCTACATAGTTCTTGCTCTAACTCTGTCAATACCGCCATGATGGAAGAGATATGTAGAGATCCATAACCAACTACCGAATCAACAATTTATTGGGTCTATACTCTTGACATGAACCATCACCTCATTCTGAACCAAATAATGGTCTTTGCTTGTTAATATACTCCATATAATCCTACTGCACTATTCCTAGATTTAGTATCCTCGTCTCACTCAGTACGAACTGCTCAAGCAGTAAGCCGCCCGGACATGATCAAAAGCCTCATATGATGTCGCAATGTGCTGATAGGCTACCAATTCAAATGCGATACCAAAGAAAACAAACTATGAAAGGGAAATGCAATTACCATGCTCGCGAATCATACATGCGTCGCGGTCAACATACTAAACAGACATCCCACTCGCGAATCTTACATGCGACACATGCACATAGCTAATATGAGCTTTGCTTGAAAAAATAGGAAATTAAACAGATCAAACAAACATAGGAATTTTACTCAATATCACATTGTTACAGTGTCCAACCCGATCCAAATAACATACCCATGGCGGTATACCACCCGATCCACCTAACATACCCATGGAGGCGTGCCACCCGATCCATATATAGAACTCACATAAGGAGATATACCACAAACTAAATTGCTCATTAAAACAAAATACCGAATATTGTTCATAAACACGCTAAGCGCATAATACCATCCCTGAGGGGACATGTCGTGTTGTAATCTACGAAACTCAAGTACAACTGATGTGCGATATACGATTTGAATCTCAAGAGCCATCTTGCTCATATAACCTCACTTCTATGCGAAACCTCAACACATAAAAATTCACCGCGCCGTCTTACAATTTGCATGGTACAATACATCATTACATAAAATAGTTGGTGATGTAATAACACCCTGACTAACCTTCCATCAGGAGAGCATCGCTAAAATGAACACATCCAGTCTGATATAGAGCTCATATTCATTTTAAATCCATCCACATACAAGTCAATCCTGATCGTACCAAGATAGGCCAATAACCTTTCAAAGGTCCAAAATAACTTCCCTTTTCTCATAACACACGAGAACAACCATCACAACCGATGTAATCCTCCACAGTGCACAACACCATAAACTGAGTGCCTTCTAGTCACATATTCTCAACTTATTGATATCGTCACAAAACTTCATACTTGGTCTAAATCTTTAACTAGTCAAGTGACTATATGCCATACTTATACCATCTCTCTGTAGGACACACTCCCATAACCTATCATAATAGATAACAAGTTCGCACTAACGCTGAAAAGTGATTAAGAATCCTTAACCAGGATGCAAAGCCTCTTCCACGAAGCACCGATCTCATATGATACTGAAGACAATACCAACTAACCTTAAACATCAAAACTCCTTTCCTGCTTATCTGAGCTCCTAACATCCTTGTCAACACCGAACTGTAACTTTGATCCTCACATAAAATTCCATACCTCTCACCGCACCCATCATGCATAGAACACGATTTTTGACATAACTCCAGAACCACTAATAGGTTAACACTTCATCATATGTAAACTATTCACTTAACTTAATTCAGGAGAACTATAGCAACACGTAGGCGAATTCTTGCAACCCTAGAATATACAAATATCTATGTAGTGGTCTAATCCACCATAACCCTTCCGGGTTTTGCTTACACATAGCAGGCCATAACAGAAGAATGCTTTTGAATAATATCAATTATAGCGGCCGACAAGCCTCATACGTACTGTCACAAATCACTTGCACAACTTGATCATGTTGAATGAACTGATCCCTGACACCAATCTGCCAATTTAACTGTGGCTAATCAATTTACCCTCTTCCAATTTATCCTTGATTGCCTTAGAAATAATACTAACTTCATTCAATCCCCTCTCAGACCACACTTGTGGGACTACATTGGGTCATTGTTGTTGTTGTTGTTGTTGTTGTTGTTACTCTACAACATGCGACCTGTTTGTTTCCCAATTGCTAATAGTTGTCTGTAACCGATTGTGAGTATTTTTGTTGTTGTTTCTACAATGCTTAGCTTTATTAGGGCACTGTTCCCTGTTACTTTCTACTCACGAGTGTCTTGACTGTATCCGTCACTAATTCACCAAAATTAGTCTTGATACTTACTGGGTATCACCATGGTGTACTCATGCTATTCTTTCTGCATATTTTTGTGCAGATCCAGGTATCTTGGAGTTGTTGATCATTAGCTAGCTGATCGGCATTGCTTTGGAGACTCAAGGTATACCTGCTGTCACGTTCCCATGCCTAAGAGTCACCTTTTAAAATTTTACTTTGTACTATTTTATTTTTATTCCGGAATAATTGTATTTAGAAAATTTTTAGTAAACTTTATAGAGCTTATAACTTGTACTGCGTGTTTTGGGATTATCGATTTTTTATAGAGACTCTTGCTTCATTATTAATAGTAAATGGTTAAATTTTACCATTAATTTAGTAAGTATTAAACTTACCTAGTCCCTAAGACTAGGTGACATCACGACACTCAACGGAGAGAAATTAGGATCGCGACACTTTAATAATGATTGATTTGGCGTGGTAACGGCGTCGTCTTATTGTTTCTCTCATCTTGCGCTTCATTATTATTGAATAATCATATGCATTTTTTTCTACTTTTTTTATATAATAATTCTACTCCGCATTCTTTTTTTTTGTAATATTATAAATTTGTTCTTTATATTGTTGGTGCATGACATCATGAAACAATAGCAAACGATACAATTTATCCAAACGTTGTATTTATCAAACAATACAATATAATACATTGTTGTAGTAAAATACAGTATATTATAAAACGACATATAACAATAATCCAAACAAGTTGATATACTAAAAATAGCCGATCCATATATGATATACGTATAATCATATATACATATCGGCTAGAAAAAATAAACAATAAATTCAACCAAACTATTTGTATAAAGATTCTATATTTTGCAATTTAGTTAGAAGCCCAACTCCGTTTTTATGCCTCAGCCAATTTTGATATAGAAGCCCACACCAGTAGGTCTAATCCCAGCCCTAAATCTTTCCGTCCTTTTGCGACTCGTGTCTTCGCTCCAAATCAAAATTCCACTCGTGTCTTCGCTCCAAATCAAAATTCCACATGTGCGAAAAAACAAGTTAAGAGTCTTCAGTTAACTCTCAAACCTAAAACCCAACCAGAACCCTCGCCTCTTTCCACCATCGTACCAGCAAACAACCCTCCTGTTTACCTTCGACTCTGTAAACCTTCACCAAAGTTATCAGAAAATATGAACAAAGTAGAAGAAAGAGCAGAGGAGGATGAAGAGGAGCAGAGCTTCGAGGAATTAGGAGTTGATTCTCGTCTTATCCGTGCCTTAACCAAGAAATCTATCCTTAAACCTACCCCTATTCAGCGTGTTGCTATTCCCCTCATCCTCGTAAGTTTATTACTCCTACAATGCTTACATTTTCATATCTTCACAATTTTACTGATATCACTGGCTCTTTTTTTTTTTTAAGGAAGGAAAAGATGTGGTTGCCCGAGCTAAGACTGGTTCTGGAAAGACCTTTGCTTATCTCCTTCCTTTACTTCAGAAGCTCTTTACTACTCAGTCACCTTCAATCAAGAATCTTGCACCCACTGCTTTAATACTTGTACCCACTAGGGAATTGTGCCAACAGGTGAAAATTTGCTGCTTTTATTTTGGGAAAAATTAATTTTCTTTGAAGTTTGTGTGTATGTTTTATTTTGAGTTTATTGGTTCAGGTTTGTTCAGAGGCCAATTCGTTGATTGAACTATGTAGAGTGCAATTGAGGCTTGCTCAATTGACTAGCTCCATGTCTGTTTCTGAATTGGTTGGTTGTTTTATTCACTGTTGTTTTGCTGATTATTACTGTTAGTTTCTGATCTTTTTATGTATATGTGATAAAATGGTGTGGAGATGGTAAATTTATGAACTTTTTGTTTCAGAAAACTACGTTGGCAGGGCCTCCTGAAATTGTTATATCTACTCCTGCTTGTATACAGACATGCTTGAAGAATGGAATTATTCAAGCAAAAGCTGTTCAGGATTCTCTCTCCATTCTCATTCTCGATGAGGTGGGTTAGTTTACATAATAAGCTTTGTTCCTTGGAACTTCCACTAGTTACAAAAAGACTTTTTACTGTTGTTATGAGATAGCATATAATGAGTTGCATTGCTCAAAATCTCAAAAATTCCACTGTAAAGGTTGGACAGCAATAATGCGATACGTCTATTAAGTGTAACCGCACATTGTCTGTATTCGTTTGAGATGACATGAGGTTGATAATTATGTTTTCTGTATCAGGCAGATCTTCTTTTGTCATACGGTTATGAAGATGATCTGAAAGCTCTTACATCTCATGTACCAAGACGTTGCCAATGCCTTCTGATGTCTGCAACCTCAAGGTATGCTCGCCTTACTCCATTGGTGCATATATGTAAGAAAATTCTTGCATTCCTTAAATGCTGCACAAAGTACTTGACTTCTTTTGTCTCCTTCACTTTTACCATCTCAGTTCCCATCTTTGCCCCTCTGTCACAAGGTTCCGTTATGAACTTATTTAATCATGTTAAATTTGCAGTTCTGACGTTGAAAAGCTGAAAAAGCTTATTTTACACAATCCCTACATCTTAACTTTGCCTGAAATCGGTGACACAAAGGATGACATTATACCAAAAAATGTTCAGCAATTTTATGTAAGTATACGACTGCAATAGTTCTATTAACTGATTTAGTGTTCTGTCCTTTGTTCAGCATTTTTACATTAAGAATTTTGATAGGAGAGCTTTTGAAGGTGCAAAATGAATTATGTACAGTTGAGGAGTAGCCTCTTATCCCTTATTTCCTCTTGGTGCACACATGAGATCCCTGTATGTATATAAGACTGTGTGGCTTTTGTAGAACATCATTTCTTTTTGTAAGGGTTTCCATTTACTGATTTCGTAATCTGTCCTTTCTTCAACAGTTTACATTAAGAATTTAGGTGCCTTCAATTGTTATTTATCATCTGATAGATGTGTTTAAATTCGGCACTGTGTTCCTCATACTTTTGGCTTCTGTAATACTGACTAAGAAGCCACAGCTTCTGTTGTAATGCGTGGATTTAGGATACATCTACAATGCTAAATTAGGTTTTCTGTTTGACAGAGGACACGACCCTTGATAGGAAGGTATGGAGGTCGAGGATTAGGGTCGTAGAGTAGGTTGTCTAGAGTGTTCATAACACTAGTATTGACGCACAGTCTCGCTTTCTATTGGTAGTAGGTTTTTATGATTAACTGTTGTTTCTTTCGGTCTTGATCACCTTACTGTCTTGTTGTTTTTATTCTACTTTTATATGGCTTTTTGGTACTGTCCCTTCTTGTCTATATTTTCATTATTGTGGTGCTTATGCTTTCCTGAGTCGAGGGTCTATTGGAAACAACCTCTCTGTCCTCACAAGGTAGTGTTAAGGTTTGCGTATGCACTACCCTCCTCAGACCCCACGGTAGATAACTCAGTATGTTGTTGTTGTTGCTACAATGCTAAATTATAATACATGTTCAATCATCACACACTTTTCAGCCACTTGTGGTGGATAAGTGCCACATTTCCAGTAGGCAGTGGCACTGTCCTCTACAAGACTTTATTGTGTTCTAGACATCTCATTAAAACAAATACACCTCAACATCTCTATGTTTTTTGTTGTTGTAATGTTGTTGTTTTCTTTTATAGCTTTATTGTCTCTGACAAACTTTTACTGTCTGTTCAGATTTCTTGTGCTGCTCGTGATAAGCTTGTCCATATCCTTGCCCTCTTGAAGCTAGAGTTGGTTCAGAAAAAAGTGCTGATATTTACAAATTCAATTGACATGAGTTTTAGACTCAAACTATTCTTTGAGCAGGTATATTCATGTACAAGATGCCACTAATTATCATAGGACTTGTTATCAATATATAAATGCTTTACTAAGTAAAATATCACTTCTATCTTCTTGTACCTCTTTTAGAAAGCACCAAAACTTTTCTATTGCTTGAAACTTATTTTCTTCTCTATTATTATTGTATTACTCCCTCCATTCCAAATTGGATGAGGTACTTTCCTTTTTAGTCTAATTCAAAATAAATGACACATTTCTAAATTTGGAAATAATTCAACTTTAAACTCTTCATTTTGCCCATTTTAACCTTAATGAGAAGCTTTATAACCACACTAATGTCATGGCCCCATAAAACTTTTACTCCTTAAGCTTCTAAGATCACAAGTTTAAAAGTGGTCTTCTTCTTACTTAAAACCTCATCTAAATTGAAACGGAGGGAGTAACATTTTTTCAAAAGCACCTCTCTTTAGGAATCATGAAGTTAGTTCTATTATACCTCCCAGTCTGTGGATGGTGTAACACAGAGAGGGGAGTGCTTTTTGTTAGTTTGTGCTCAGTCATACACTCATAGTTGAAAGTTTTAGGGAGTCGTGGATGCACTGGATGTGCAAAAGTGTAGCTTTTGCTTGTACAAAACCCAATTACCTCTATTTTAACTATTTCGTATAAGGCTACATCTTACAACCTGTAATCTTCTGCTTGTATGTTATTAACTTATTGGTCTATCCGTCTATGTTTCAGATGCTATACTTACGGCTGGCCTGAGGTGTTCCTGATAGTATTTTTAACATCGGTGTTTATTTTTGGCAGTTTGGGATCAAGTCTGCGGTATTAAACGCGGAGCTGCCTCAGAGTTCTCGTCTACACATCCTTGAGGTCTGTCATATGAGTGTCGAGTGCCAAGAAATGCACACCCTTTGTATGGTTTTTGTTATTCTTCACTCCTCTCTGAAGTCTAATGTTGCATCTAATTTTCTTCTTTTATATCAGGAATTCAATGCTGGGCTATTTGATTACTTGATTGCCACTGATGAAAGTCAATCAGAAGGAAAGGAACAGGTCAATGATCAAATTGGCAATGAGCGGAAGAAATCTAAAAAACACCGAAAACATAAATTGGATGCAGAGTTTGGCGTGGTTAGAGGGATAGACTTCAAAAATGTGTATACTGTAAGTTTGTTGTGTTCTTTGTGGAATCTTGTCCTCTATTTGGCAGCTGATGTTCTTTTTCTTTTATCATTTCCCCTCGAGCCATTTAGTGATAGAGGATATACTCCCAGTATCTGCTCTTTCATAGACCTAATACTCGACATTCTCTCTGTGGCTTATTTTGAACAGGTGATAAATTTTGAGATGCCTCAAACGGCTGCAGGCTATGTACATCGAATTGGACGTACTGGAAGAGCATATAATACTGGAGCATCTGTCTCTCTTGTGAGTACCTTGAAGGCATAGCCATGATGCAGAATTGCGATTTCTAGCATATAATCTTGTTGTCAACTTCTCAATATCAGATTATAGATTATGTGTTTGAAAAAATGTTGTTTAGTTTTAAGTGTTAAACTGCTGATTTATATATAATTTTGCTCTTGGCATTAACAAATAAACCAAAGTTCTTATTTTGTACTATCGTTGAATTTACTTTTCATTGGAGGGAGCCATGAGTTTGTAGAATTAATGATCCGTTTTCGTACATTTTCTCTAACATTACTTATTCTTCGTTTCCTACAAATTCTCATATGAGGAATACAGTAGAGAACTATATGTTTTCTACCTTAGCAACCATATCTTTATTCTGCTACAGGTTTCTTCTGAAGAGACAGAAATATTTGAAGAGATTAAATCTTTACTTGGGGAAAATGATGATAAGGTGTCACAGTTTATTGCCCCATTCCCGTTGCTGAGTAAGAACGCAGTGGAGTCTTTGCGTTACCGAGCCGAGGTAAAAGTTTCATCAATTATACTTGTATTAGAAGACGGTTCAGTAGTCACTGTGTGACAAGTATCAATTGGGAGTCCTGCAGAGTTAGGAGAGTGTCACCTAGTCCCAGTTGCAGTGAGCTTCGTGGAACTGAGGTTATCAAGGGGGGAGTGTCTTATGAGATATATGTGGCTTCCCGCTTTAGTTATCTTGAGTATGCTTTTGGGAAAAGAAACAAATAAATATTGTGATGTTTCATTCAGTTTTAGAACTGCTTAACTAGTGAAGTTTGTTAGTTAAAAGCATAAACGATTTGGAGTTATTGTCTTGATGTCCTTCAGATAAATGCAGCCCAGATGCTCCAAGCTGTAAGTCAATAGATTATTAGTAAGTCCATATTTTCTTAACTTCTTGATGCACAAGCATGCGAATACACAGAAGATCCAACAACAACCCAGTATATTCCCACAAAGTGGGGTCTGTGGAGGGTAATATGTAGACAGGCCTTACCTCTACCCGAAAGGGCTGAGAGACTGTTTCCAATCGACCCTCGGTGCAGGGAAGAGAAAGGCAAACAAAAACAAAAACACAAACAACATTAGCTACTCCAACATAAATCGCATAAATAATTATCTAAACATAAGAGTCATAAGTACCATAAATAAACTGGCATGCAATAATATTAAAACAGTAACTACCAGAAATGACTACCATAAGAGGACACAAACCAATACACGAATCATCTACTACACAGAAGATCCACGCAAGTAAAACTAGTTCACTTGACTACTGAAAGTTTTTAGGAAGTTGGTTATTGCTGCAGGCCCCTCACCCTTCCCACATCGCCAGGACAATAGGAAGTTAAGAAAAAGAACATTCAAAAGTTAGATAGGAGTATACTTCCAATTCTATACTGGTGCAGTCCTGCCGATATCCTTGTTTCAAAAGTCTAGATAGCTTGACTGGCATCTTTTATGTAGGATATTGCAAGGAGTGTCACAAAAATTGCTGTAAGAGAATCACGTGCTCAGGATCTGAGGAATGAAATTCTTAATTCTGAAAAGTAAGCTACTCTTTTTTCCATTTTCTCCTCAAAGTAGCTTATTTTCCGTTGGTTATTGGTTACAGATATTCTTGCTTATTGGGATTATTCTGACTAGTACTGAAAATATGGCCCTGATTCTTTTATTTAATTACTACCATGTTTCTCTGTCCAAGAATAATTGTCATGTTTCCATCCAAAATAGGTGTTACTCTCCTACACATCCAATTCTTTTTTTGGTAAGGACCTCCTTATCCCATTCTTAATCACCTTAAGATGTTCTAAAATGTGATGAAATCTGATTGTACCGATTAAGACATCACTTGATTTGAAGTTCTTCCAGTTAAAAAAAGGGGTGGTTTGATGCTACAAAAGCTTACGTGACTCTTGATTGTATGATGCATATCTGCTGAAAATTGTCAGATTTATTTGCCGGGAATTTCAAGATCTGAATACTCATACTTCATCAAAATGAACCTGAATGGCTTATACTTTATCAACAGGTTTCAATGACTCATAATATGTAGAAGCTGCAGTAAAATATACTTGTGGGAAGAAGTTAATATATATGTTATCTGGTATTTGGCTGTATAGGCCCCTGCTAGACTTATTATAGTGTGAGGATTAAAGGGTGCTAGAAAATAGTTGTTTGTTTGTTTGTTTGTTATTATTCTTCACCTACATTGTTAGGAGGCATTTCCCAAGTCTCTTCTTACTGTTGTATGATTTCTCCTTCATTATATTTTACTGTGCTTGACTTGAAGTATTGATTAAGTGTTTTTTCCACTGGTCTTAATCAGGTTGAAGGCGCATTTTCAAGATAATCCAAAAGACTTAGGTAATTAAGCCGTAGTTTGTGGGATAATACTATGAGTGAACACAATCATAGGACTCATTATATTCAAATGATGTGGGCAGATCTTTTGAAGCATGATAAGATGTTAAGTAAGAAGGCACCTGCCCCGCACCTACGTGATGTACCTGACTACCTAGTGGATCCAACAACACAGGAAGCTAGCAAGATTGTGAAGCTTGCTAGAGCTGCAATGGGCAATACTAATGCATCTCGCGGCAAAGGATCAAAGGGAAGGTTCAAAAGAAGCAGAGACCCTCTTAAAACATTTTCAGCTGAGGTATAACATCCGAACCTTTACTTGCACTAGCTGTAAGTGTTCGTGAGTTTACATTCCTGTTTTATCTGTGTGCCACTATAAATTGAACTTAACATTTGGTCATTATATACTACTAGCACTATTGTAGTCATCAAAGTATGGTCTTAAGAGGGTGTAAACAATCAGTAGATAGGTAAAAAATCCATACATAGATGGTGTAAACAATCATATTGATTGTAGATAGGTAAAAAACCCGTACATATTCTGATGTGTCGGTTCCTGGTAGTTTCATTCATGTTTCTAGAAATAGAAACAGTTGTCACAAACTAAAGATTCTACTGATCATGTCTTGTCAACGCGATGATATAGTCCTAATGGGTTCCTTGCTATGTCAAGGTACGTAAAACTTGTGGAATTCGGGTAAGTATTAGTCTATCATGTATCTTGATACTCTGTCCAAAATGAAGTTTATTTCTTTCCTACTAATAATAATTATGAAATACCTTTAAGAGTGTTTTGGCAAAGTTATGTTTTTTCGTACACAGATGATCAGAGGTTACTTGGATCTTCTTCCTCTTTTTGCTGGGTTTCTCACGATAAAAAATTAAGGAAAAATTAAATAGATCTAATCACGATATCAATTTCCGGAAGGAAATGATTGTATAATCTTTTACTTTATAAAAAAAGAAGAATTTTACTTTTACACAATTTTGGTTTTGGTATTTTTCTTGTTGATGTAAACTACACTAGACAAGCGCTCTCTTGTGCGATAGCCTATAGGCTCGGCCCAAAAGGCAGTGAGGGGGATATCCCTAAGTCATCTGTATGAATGACTGCCCTTCAAACCTACTGGGCCATCCCCGAAGGGATGTTTTTTGTATTCTTGGGAACCAACATTTGCTATGACGATGCGGACTTGTACATTGGACGGCGTTTGATTTGCAATTTTATGATGTTGAGGGATTTTATAAAGAAAATGTCGTCTTTGATTGCAGGCACCGAAGCGAGCAGGAAAAGGTGGGATGAAGAGAAAGGCAAAAGATTCTGATAATGGCCATAAATACAAAAAGAAACACTCTGCTTAAGTTTTGTAGTATAAGGAATTTTGTAGTTTATTAGTATAATATTTGAGTGAACTATTAATCAATTTTTTTGAATGCTTTCTCTGAGATACTATCAACTCTCGAGCTACTTTTGGTGCTTGCTCTCCCTCTGGCCTTGCCTCTCCAAGTTCTCGCCATACACCCAACCACCATTCAAGATCAATAATTTCAAACTACATGTACGTACAAGTTCGCAAATTTCAATAAGAACATTTAACAAAAAATTTATTACTTGAAAAAATAATTTAAAAATCAGAAAAACATCTTGCACCATTTTCCTGGATACATCATGCCTCCATTTATTTTTCATAGTAGTACACATGCATAAAAGAACATTATCAAAAGCCTTATTTTATAATTTAAATTACCATGAGAGAGGAGGAATACTTTGTTCATTCCTAAAGGAATTTGTTGGATCAACTTTAGTCTTCACTTGCACTAATCTTTCAAAATTGTTCTTGAAGTATTTCTCTCCCCAGATTTTTGCTTGTGTGTAGCTTGTATTTACTTTTGTTGTTGACTCCCAAATCAAGATCTCTATAGCTGAAATAAGCAGCAAATGGAGAGTTTGAAACATACTTAGCCGTGTATCCATATAGCTTCTGAATCCAATTATATGTTTTTTAGAACTTCCCATTTTTTCCCAAATCACCTCATAATGGATTGGGAATATATTTCCAGCTCTATGTGGGAAAGGGGTTTCAGATTCTGAGTGACTTAGTCATTCAACTTTCCTCCGTAAGGACTTAATTGCATTTCTCCTGAGTTTTCACCTACTTGGTTGAATAGTTTCCATATACCTTTGAGACCCTTTATTGAAATCGGATGTTGCACATAGTCTATTTTCGTTTGAAGTATCCCCCTTTTTCTCTGTGATATTTCTGTTTAGTAACACAAGAGTGTGCCCCTTGGAAAACCAAAAAAATAGAGTATAGATTCGATCCAACTCATCTCAATGCAGTCTTCTTTTGCCAACCCTAGTTTGGGGAAGCTCTTTTGCATTTCGTGGAGGAGTTCATCCACTCCTCCAACGAACATGCTAGTGAAAGAGGCGTGGACAGAACCACGCCGAAATGGACATTCACTGCTCCTTAGGAAAAGTCCGAGGAGGAGACTGTCATCAACTTTGTCCGTGATATGTTGCCATTTGTAGACAAGTTGAGTTGCATTTTGTTCTAACGTTCGTGTCACACCAGACCCCACTTTGTGATAATATACTGGGTTGTTGTTGTTGTTCGTGTCACGTTGAAGACCGTCTATCAAGTAATTTCACCTTCCATGAAATAATGAGACCAAAGCTCTAGTCCCTCCACCTCCTCTAATAGCCCAAAAGAGGTCTTCCCCCATTGATTCTCGATCTTGGATTCAGCCATTGGCATCGATTAACTTAGCATCAATAATGTTATCAGCAGCAGTACTGAATTTTCGAGACATCATTCCATAGCCTCCACCACTAAAGTGTCCTCCATCACCAACAGTAGGGCAAACCCCGGCAACAAAAGCTAGTGTTTTAATTTTCTCCGCGATTCTATAGTGAACTTCCCCAAGGGTCGCGCCAGCTTGAATCCAAGCAGTCTTGTTTTCGGTATCACTGCAGATTGATCTTAGGTTTCTAAGATCAATGATGCCAAAAGGAGTTTCAGAATCCTGATTTGTAGGCCATGTTTCTTGGAGCAATGTATAGCTGCCTGGATTTGAAATTCGTCCAAAGGAGTGACAATAATTGATGGTTTGACGTCGGAACTTATCCTAAGATTACTCTCAAAAGAGTTCAAAATGGTTGAATATGATGAGTTTTTAGGTGTGTAAATGACTTGTGACATTGAACTTGAGTTCATAGTCTTGTGAGAAAGGCATTCAAGAAAGTGATCATGAGTACTTGCTGAGGCAACACATGATGATGATAAAAGGCAAATTGAAAGAAAGAGAAAGATCGTTAACTTCTTGATACTAGTCATGTTTTCTTGTTGCAAAGTTTGATGATGAAATTGGAAACAAAAAACTTTTATTTATAGTTTTGGCTAGGGAGAAAAGAAGCCTATAATTTCAAACCCTATAGCATCACTTGGTATAGAAATTTCTTTTATTGTAAGCACAAAGTTTAGTTCAGTATGCATGCATATATTCATCTCTGTTGCTGGTACCTGCACGTTGACTTAATTTCTTTAGTTGTAAAAACAACATTGAACTCTGTCACATGTATAAATTCAGCTATGTTGTTGTTAACCATGCCAATTAATACTAAATGCGCTTATGTTTGGGGGTGCTCACACACCCTTCACGATAACGAGGTTTACGGAACTTATCTGAGAATTTGTTTGCCTACTTTGAATCTTGTATATCTTCTAGATTTGCATAAAGTACCTAATATGATGTAATTGAATATGATATCGAGTCACTTACTAACCATAATGAGAATAGTACAAACTGACTGCAAACACATACATCGACAATAGGTTCGTAACTAGAGTAATATTTACATTAATTTGCTCTACATTTATTGAAAATGCAGATTAAACATAAAGACTAAACAACATGCCCTTTTTGTTCTTTTGTCAACCTACTCTTGATGCACAAGCAGGGGCGAATCCAAAATTTAATGTTTATGTGTTCTTTCAACTATATCGAATAAATTTTCAATAGTAGCTAAGTTTACATTCAAACATTTATAAGTTTTTAGTAAATTTTTAGAACATATTTATATTTTTTGGACAAAAGTTACGAGTTCACCTGAACTCGTGGCCGCCAGGTGAATCGCACAAGTATGTAACAAATACACAGAGGATCCATGCAAGTAAAATTAACTTGTGCGACGACTAAATTTGGTCATTATACCCTTTGACGAAAAGAAGTAAAGAAAAGAAAATTCAAAAATTTAGAAAAGCAATAGTCTTTGAATTGTATACTGTTGTATTCCTACCGATTGTTTGTTTCGAATGTATATATTAGATTTGACACTGAACATAGCACGGGCTAGTCAGTTTTTGGACCGATAATTGAAAAATAGTTAATGTTTGTAAAGTCATTGAGAAATTATCATTATTTTGCTGCAAAACAGAAAATTCCAGCATAACATACTGGAGATTGATGCACCTGCAGGGGCAGATCCAGTAAGAGTGAATCGGCGTCACGTGATTCCAGTGGCGTACATAGGAATTTTTGTAAGCGGTGTCACCATTAAACGTGAAAAATAAATAAAATAATATAATATAATATTTTAAAAAACAACCAATAAAAACACAACTTAAAAAGGAAGTAGCAGCGTTCCTCCAATTTAAAAAGACAGAGAGTTCTTCCGCCTCTGACCAGATTTGCTACAGAACTCTTTGTACCATGTGGTATCACTTTATTTGATTTTAGTATTTTCTTGTTTTTTATTTGAATTATATACAAATAATTAATAAAGATTTTCGACGAAGCGGTGTCACGTGACACTGCTTGTGTTGAGGTAAATCCGCCCCTGACCGCTTCATCACAAATTTTTTGTTAAATATGTAAATAAATAATCTGCAATATACCATATAAGTAAAATAAATTGTTAGGTGTGACACCACTTGCCATAAAACCCTTCTTGGCCAGTTGGTATAATGCATAATTTCTTTAGGGGAGGTCGCCGCATCGATTTCGCTTGAAGAGTATTTCATTTAGTGGTGAAACACTTTGGCTTTTGTTGTTTCTTTTTAATTTTGGGTCAATTAAGTTATTTTGTTACTTTTTTATTCTTTAATTCTTTTATTTTTTGTTACAACTTCTTAAATAGTTTTATTTTGTAAATGTACTCAATAAAATTATTCAGGGTTCTTAATAGATATTTTTATTTATAATTTTTAACTTAAATTTTAATAAAATATCCTAAAGTATCTATCAAACTTTCAAAATCATATTTAGAATCTCAAAATTCATCTAACTTGGAAGAAACAATTAATGGCCGTAGCAACATCAACAAAGTAAATAAATTAATTTAAATTCTTCAAAGGTTATCACTGAGAAAAGATTCACAACTCGAAAATATTATTCAAATAACCATGATGCAATAAGAAAAGATTCACAACTCGACAATATCTTCAGAAAAGGTCTTTTCCAACCTCGAAATTATAATTTTTCTCAAAGAAAATTTTATGATAAATTTATCGCTTTGATCTTCAATGATTTGTTAAGTATAATGGGTTGGAGTACAATGTAACCAAATATGTGATTCTTTGCTTCTATAGTTACTTTATTCAAAATAAATGCATTAACTAAAGGGAATGAAATATATTTTAAAGTATAAGATACACACCCGAGTGGATGCATCAAGATTGAAGCACCGTCGTAGAGATGTAATTTTTTTTCTTCTTTAAATGTGACATCACTTACGAAAATTCTACGTACGCCACTGTGCACTTGTGTATAATTATGCTGGAACTCCAGCACACGGAAAGTTCCAGTATAATATATTGGAGATTTGAGCACTTGTGTAGGAACTTCCAGCATATTATATTGGAACTCCAGTATATTGTGCTGGAAGTTCACATGTAAGAAATTCGAACTCCAGTATATTATGGTGGAATATTTTCTGAATTTTGAATAGTATCTTCGTTCAGATTTATCTTTGGATGAATAATTGCTAAATTTTGATCTGTTTTAACTCCCATTCCAGATAGTTGATCAAGGACGCCCTGAAAATTATTTATGTGATCAAGGATAGGGCTGCCTTCCTTGTATTTAAAGGTCATCAATTGCTTTAGCAGAAACAATTTGTTGTTTACGATTTTTGAAGCATAAAAAGTCTCTAGCTTTTCCTAAAATGATCTCGCATGTATCTCGTTCACAATATGGTTGCAAACATTATCTTTAACCCATTGCTGTATATATCCAAATACTTGTTGGTGCTCGAAATCTCATTCTTCATCGGATATACTCTCGGGTTTATAAGCTGAAAAAACGGGTAGATGCATCTTCTTCACGAATAACAAGTCTTTCATCTGGCTTTCCAAACATTATAGTTTCTCCCATTTAAATGTACCATCTTGCTCATATTCGCCTCCATTCCGTAACAATCGGGATAAATAACCAAGGCTCTGATACTACTTGTTAGGACCGAAAAAATCGGATGTCATGTGGAATCTAGCAAAGTAAACATTGAATAACATTAAACTCTGTCACAAAGAGAAATCTACCAAAAGAGACACAAACATTTAAACAATAAAACAAGTTAATGGGAGCACCTAGTGTCCAGTACTAGTGACAGCGGTACAGTGCAATACTTTCATTTATTTAGTTGTAAAAATAACATTAAACTCTGTCACATGCATAAATTCAGCTATGTTGTTGTTTACTATGCCAATTAATACTAAATGCGCTTATGTTTGGGGTGCTCACATACCTTTCACGGTAACGAGGTTTAGTTTTTTCTTTAGTGCCGTACCATGTAAAGTATTTACGGAACTTATCTGAGAATTTATTTACCTACTTTGAATCTTATATATCTTCTAGATTCGCATAAAGCACCTAATATGATGTAATTGCATATGATATCGAGTTACTTACTAACCATAATGAGAATAGTGCAAACTGACATACATCGACAATAGGTTTGTAATTAGAGTAATAATAACATTAATTCGCTCTACATTTATTGAAAATGCAGATTACACATAAAGACGAAACAACATGCTCTTTTTGTTCTTTTGTCAACCTACTCTTGATGCATAAGTAGAGGCGAATTCAAAATTTAATGTTTATGTGTTCTTTCAACTATATCGAATAAATTTTCAATAGTAGCTAAGTTTACATTCAAATATTTATTTTAGTAAATTTTTCGAACATATTTATATTTTTTGGACAAAAGTTACGAGTTCACGTGAACTCGTGGCCGCTAGGTGAATCCGCCCCCGTGCACAAGTATTTAACAAATACACAGAGGATCCATGCAAGTAAAATTAACTTGTGCGACGACTAAATTTGGTCATGATACTGCAGGCCCCTCACCCTTTTCCACATCGCCTTTGACGAAAAGAAGTAAAGAAAAGAAAATTCAAAATTTAGAAAAGCAATAGACTTTGAATTGTATACAGTTGTACTCTTACCGATTGTTTGTTTCGAACGTATATATTAGATTTGACATTGAACATAGCACATACTAGTCAATTTTTGGACTGATAATTGAAAAATAACTAATGTTTGTAAAGTCATTGAAAAATTATTATTATTTTTCTGCAAATTAAAACAAAAAAATTCCAGCATAACATACTGGAGATTGATGCACCTGCACGGGCGGATCCAGTAAGAGTGAAGTGGTGTCACGTGACACCGCTTCCAGTTGGTGTATGCAGGATTTTTTGTAAGCGGTGTCACCATTAAACGTGAAAAATAAATAAAGTAATATAATATAATATTTTAAAAAACAACCAATAAAAACACAACTTAAAAAGGAAGTAGCAGCGTTCATCCATTCTAAATAGACAGAGAGTTCTTCTGCCTCTGACCAGTTTTGCTACAGAACTCTTTGTACCATGTGGTGTCACTTTATTGGATTTTAGTGTTTTCTTGTTTTTCATTTGAATTATATACAAATAATTAGTAAAAAATTTTGACAAAGCGGTGTCACGTGACACTGCTTGTGTTGGGGTACATCCGCCCCTGACTCCTTCGTCGCAAATTTTTTGTTAAATGTGTAAATAAATAAACTGCAATATACCATATAAGTAAAATAAATTATTAGGTGTGACACCGCTTGCAATAAAGCCCTTCTTGGCCAGTTGGTATAACGCATAATTTCTTTAGAGGAGGTCGCCGGATCGATTTCGCTTGAAGAGTATATCATTTAGTGGTGAAACACTTTGGCTTTTGTTGTTTCGTTTTAATTTTGGGTCAATTAAGTCATTTTGTTACTTTTTTATTCTTTAATTCTTGTATTTTTTGTTACAACTTCTTAAAATAGTTTTATTTTGTAACTGTACTCTATAAAATTATTCAGGGTTCTTAATAGATACTTTTATTTATAATTTTTAACTTAAATTTTAATAAAATATCCTAAAGCATCTATCAAACTTTCAAAATCAAATTTAGAAAGCTTAAAATTCATCTAACTTGGAAGAAACAATTAATGGCCGAAGCAACATCGACAAAGTAAATGAGTTAATTTAAATTCTTTAAAGGTTATTACTGAGAAAAGATTCACAACCCGAAAATATTATTCAAATAACCATGATGCAATAAGAAAATATCTTATAAATAAGAAAAGATTCACAACTCGACAATATCTTTAGAAAAGGTCTTTTCCAACCTAGAAATTATAATTTTTCTCAAAGAAAATTTTATGATAAATTTATCGCTTTGATCTTCAATGATTTGTTTAGTATAATGGGTTGGAGCATAATGTAACCAAATATGTGATTCTTTGCTTCTATAGTTACTTGATTCAAAATGAATGCATTAAATAAGGGGAAGGAAATATATTTTCAAGTATAAGATATACACCCGAGTGGATGCATCAAGGTTGAAGCACCATCGTAGAGATGTAATTTTTCTTGTCTATAAGTGTGACATCACTTACGAAAAATTTTACGTACGCCACTGTGCACCTGTGTATAATTATGCTGGAACTCCAGCACACGGAAAGTTCCAGTATAATATACTGGGGATTTGAGCACTTGTGAAGGAACTTCCAACATATTATACTGGAACTCCAGTATATTGTGCTGGAAGTTCACATGTAAGAAATTCGAACTCTAGTATATTATGCTGGAATGTTTTCTTAATTTTGAATATTGTCTTCGTTCAGATTTATCTTTAGATGAAAAGTGACTAAATTTCGATCGATTTTAACTCCCATTCCAGATAGCTGATCAAGGACGCCCTGAAAATTATTTATGTGATCAAGGATAGGGCTTCCTTCCTTGTATTTAAAGGTCATCAATTGGTTTAGCAAAAATAATTTGTTATTTCCGGTTTTTGAAGCATAAAGAGTCTCTAGCTTTTCCCACAATGATCTCGCATGTATCTCGTTCACAATATGATTGCAAACATTATCTTCAACCCATTGCCGTATATATCCATATACTTTTTGGTGCTCGAAATCTCATTCTTCATCGGATATACTCTCGGGTTTATAAGCTGAAAAAATGGGTAGATGCATTTTCTTCACGAACAACAAGTCTTTCATCTTGCTTTCCAAACATTGTAGTTTCTCCTATTTAAACATATCATCTTGCTCATATTCGCCTCCATTCTGTAACAACCGGGATAAATAACCAAGGTTCTGATACCACTTGTTAGGACCGAAAAATCAGAGGTCATGTGGAATATATCAAAGCAAATATTGAACGACGATATCACACAACAAAGAGAAATCTACCAAAAGAGACACAAACATTTAACGTGGTTCGGATCTCCCAATCTCCACCACAAAGTTTGTCTCAATGTACGTAGTACACTTGTTATTGTTGTACACTTGTGGCGACCCAACCTATCATCACATGAGTTACCGCCCCGTTTTACCAATTTTCTATTTATTTATGCTTCATTATCAGCGTTGGGTGTGAACGAGTTAATTTGGATTGATTCTAGAAGGAAATGAGACACTTAGTCTCTTTAAGGAACGTTTATTTTGGAAAAGTCAACTGGACGTTAACTTACGTGTTAGAGAGCTCGGATATGAATTCTGATGATTCGGTTAACTTTGGGGAATGATTTGTGACTTAGGAGTGTGATTGAAAGTAATTTTGGAGGTTCCATGTAGAATTAGGCTTGAATTGGCGAAGTTAGTATTTTGGCGAATTCCGATTGATAGGTGAGATTTTGGTCCGATGGTTGGAATTGAATTCCAAGAGTTGCAGTAGCTTAGTTAGGTGATTTTGTATGTGTGTGTAAAATTTCAGGTCATTCGGAGGTGTTTCGGTTGAGTTTTTGATCAAATGCATGTTTAAGAAGTTTTAGAAGAACTTAGGCTTGAATCCGATGTAATTGGTGGTTTTGGTGTTGTTTGAGGTGTTTTGATGATTGGAGCAAGTTTGAATAATGTGTTAGGATGCGTTGATACTCTTGGTTGAGGTCCCGAGAGCTTCAGGGTGATTTCGGATGGCTAACAGAAGGTTTTTTAGACTTAAGAGTTGTAAAAAAATTGCAGGTCAGTGTTGCAGGATTTTGCTCAATGCGATCGCAAGAGTGGAGATGCGATCACATAGAAGGATCAAATCCCTTTTTTGAATAAAGGAAAATCACTTACTTGAAAAGCTTTTAAAGAAAATGGAAAATTACTAGATTATTTAGTGTTGGCTTGTCTAGCAACGATGTTGGGCGTCATCATGGCCTAAATTAGATTTGGGTCGTGACAGATATCGTGTTCGCGTAGAGTCACCTCAACTCCCCCGTCCCTGCCAGACTAATGCTATGTGTTCGCATGTGAGTGGTCGCGTTCGCGTAGAGCAAACCCCCTCTAATGCTCCACGTTCGTGACCATAGTCTCGTGTTCGCATAGTATAAAATCCCCCCTGCCCAGATCCCCTTCGCAATCACTAGAATGGCTTCATGATCGTAAAGCACAACGTACCAGATGACAGCTGAAGAACAAAAACCAGATTTTTCCAAGTCTATAACCATCCACAGCCTATCCTAAATTCATCCGAGCCCTCGGAGCTCCAAACCAATTATGCACACAAGTCCAAAAATCTCATATAAACTCGCTCGCGCGGTCAATACACCAAAATAACACATAAAAATATGAATCGGACACCAAATCAAAAGAAATTTTCAAGAAAATATTAAACTTCAATTTTCACAACCGACGTCTGAACCACGTCAAACCAACTCCGTTTCTCACGTAATTCGACAGACAAGTCATAAATATAATAATGGACCTGTACCGAGCTTCGAAACCAAAATACGGACCCGGTATTAACAAGATCAAACATCAGTCAATTCTCAAAAATCATTAAACTTTTAATTTTCAACAAAAATTAATAACTCGAGCTAGGGACCTCCGTATTCGATTTGGGCATATGCCTAGGTCCCAAATTATGATACATACCTGTCACACCTCCTTTTGGCGCGCCCCCCTACCCCGGGAGGTAGGAGCACAAGGGGAGTTTTTCCAATTTAAGTGACAATATTCGAAACGGGATTATTCTATTTATTTCAGAGTCGCCACTTGGAATAAATTAAGGTGTCCCAAGTCACCAATTAAGGAAATTTCGACTTTCCAATGAAGTCTGCGAACTAGAAATTCTAAGTAAGGAATTCTGTTGACCCGAGGGAAGGTGTTAGGCACCCCCGGATCCCGTGGTTCTAGCACGGTCGCTTCAACTATTATAAATGGCTAAAAATATCTGATTTTATATGTGTTTATAAATTAATATGCTTTAATTAAATTTTATATTGCTCTATTAATTTTGAAGAAGAGTATCTTGATTTAAACATATTTAAACTATAAATAATAAATAAAAAAAATTATTTGCTCCAAGTAAAATTAAAATTTCGTCCCCTTTATTCCATTTAGTACCTTATATAAAATGAACACTTTAATCTCTAAATTTTACTTTCTATTAACCCGATTCTGGCATATATCTCTTAATAATTAGGTTAAAACACAAATGTCGTCCTTTTTTGGAGAAAACTTGTTCAGTTTATTTAAAATACTAATGATAATGCCAGGTTTTCACCACGAAAAATGAGTTCAAACTTTCAAAAATGAATCAATTCAAATATTCAACTAGACTATCAAAATACTTTAAAGTGGAAGCCTATCATTCTTAAATAAAATGAGTTTATTTAGAATTATATTAACCTAACTGTTTTTAATTACAAAACTCAAAAATGTTCAACAATTGTTATTCAAGGAGATTAACGTTCACTGATGGATTCACTGATGTTATTAAAGCAAAACGGAACATAATAGCACAAACAACTAATTACTTCAAACGAGCTCAAATGGACACTACAAGCAACTCGATTTCACTTTCAAATGTGATCATCATGTGATTTTGAATTGCACGGGACTTAAATCGCTATCATGAATATACTAAACATTTATCAATTAGCTTCTTAATGATCCTTAATTTACAAATATTCTAAAACACCTAAATCCTATTCGTAAAACAAAATAAATGAACTTATAACTTTTAAAACTGATGAGAGAATAATCAGGTATAACAGAAATATTCCAAATATTCTGGGATTCAACTCATTAACAATCGAAACTAACAGAATCAATTACGATCAAAATGAAACAATAGAACTAAAGTATAAAGGAAACGCCAAGATCCACATCATGCTTTGAATTTCGACTTTCATGTCATATTGCTACATTCAGCTTTCCAATTTCAAAGCTAACAGAAGAAGTACCTGGAATTTCAACAGCAAAAATGGAGAAGGAAAGATCAGCTGAAAGCAAATATCGAGCAGCAACCACAAACAACAATCAACAACAGCCTAGTAACAAATGCAGCAAACCCAGGAAGATTTGAAACCAGGCGAAACCAGAATAGTCCAATTCAGATAACTCAAATGACCTCAGAAATGAACCCCAGAAATCTGCAGAATCACAACAAACAGAATTTAAAAATGCCACTTTGGTGTTTCAAACTCAAGTTCTTAAAGAAAGTAACTTTCAGAATCTGTTTGAACCCTCAAACTCTTCTTTTCCTCCGAGAACTCAATATCTCTCTCTTTTCTCTAAAAACAATCTGTTTTAGAAAAGTATTTTAGAAGCTCTGTTCCAGAATCTGTTTTTCCAATGAGTGTGTAATGTATACTGCCAGTATATATCTCTCTATGTGTGAATCTTTTCGAGAGAATGTATTTGTGAATCTCTCTGTATGTGTGTGTATATTTCAGAGAGTGTTTACTGTGAATGTGTTTTCCAGCCCAGTATTCACTGTGTGTTTTCCAGAGAGTCCCTTAGGGAGTGTATTAGTGTTCTCTTTTATAGACATTAACAGATCCAGCAAAACCCTTTTTTAATCAATTCTAAATCTGTCCAGCTCAATACATCCGTCTGTACTTCCACTCAAAACATTATTCAAACTTGATTTATCCATTTTAAACTTTAAAGTTGAACTTTAAATGGAATGTCAAGCTGCCTTACAGATTCTATTATCTTTTCCATGTGCAATGCATCACTTTACACCCTATATTGTTTTTTTCTTCAGATTCCTAAACCAAACTCAAACAACTAATACTCAAATCCAATTCCAATCCTATTCATTATCATAACAACTAGAAACTTACAACCAAACACAATGTTGAATCAAAAATAGCACAATCTGAAATTTGTTCCAATGTTCTAACAAACAACCTAGCGAAACTAATCGACAAACTTCAATCAGTCGAATAACAACACGTGCAATCGATAACTAACCAATCGCAAATACTGCGATTTACAGACTCTCGGCCAAAGCAGTCAAAAATGAAGAATTAGATATTCGACGAATTTATCGAATCGAATTCCTATTTTATAACAACATCATTCATAGCAATCAATCAGAAACAACAAATCGACCAAATAAAACGGTCCCAAATAGATGAAGAAAACAGAAAATTTGGAAACAATCCAAAAAAAAAATCAAACAACAAACGAAACTGCCAAAACAAATAACTAAATCGACGAGTCCAAGTAAATAAGAACAAAAAAAGAAGAGAAATACCTTGAAACAAGAAGTTGGGACTCGGCCGACTTGGTCTTCGGCATTCGAGGTCGAAAGGACCTTAATTGAGATGTTTTCTAAGTGAAAACATATCAATTAAGGTCTATTAGACCTCAATTTGATAACGTCCGGCGAAGGAAATTCCAAATCAATTTTAGGGTTCTTAGCTCGGATTTTTGGGGCTTCATAGTTTCCGGCTAGATTTGAACGAAACTAAGGTTGGTAGGGGTATGAGGGAGGTCATGTGAGTGTTCGGGGTGAGTTTGGAGCGGTTTGGCATGCTTTTGGTTTTGATTCGAAACTTCGATCGAAGATTCGACGCGTTTAGGGATGATTCGAGGTTAGCGGTTGCCAAATTCATGTAGAGGGGGAGAAGGGGAAGCTATGGTGTTAAAATGGGGTGGTTTGGAGCGCAACCGCCGGCGGAGGCGATTTCCGGCCGGCGGTTCACGGTGGCAGGAGGCGGCCGGAAATCGCATGGTGAAGATGAGTTTAAAGAAAGGGGCTGTTTGGTTGGGGTGTGAAAGGGTTTAGGGTTTTGGATAATTAAAATTAAGTAATTAATCTGGGCCGTTGGATGAAGGAGTCCAACGGCTCAGATCAAAGGGATGATGGGGCTGGGAGATGGATCCGGGCGGAGGGCAAATTGGACTGGGCCAGGACGTTTGGGCCTTACGAATTAAATTGAATCTTTGGCCCAAATTTGATTTCCCCCTCTTTCTTATTTAATTTTCATTGTTTCCTTAATTATAATTCTAAATTATACTAAAAAAAAATCAAATTAACTCATCAAAATACTAAATTAGTCATACTAACAATTTACGCACATAAATTATAAAATCACACAACTAGGTGTTTAAATATTAAAAAATGTAAAAGATGAATTATTTCTTTTGTGATTTTCGTTTTCGTAAGATAAAATTAATTACTCCTAATTTCAAACTAGATAAGAAATGTAAGCACGACATATTTTTGTATTATATTTTTTTTTATTAATAAACACATATAATCACGTATATACAAATGCAAACAAATACCAAAATAACACAAAAATTCACAAAAAATACACACCATAAAATAGACAATTTTTGTTTTGATTTTGTGGGAGTAATTCATGTTAGGCAAAAATCACGTGCTCACAATTCCCACCTGTTCCATCAAAATACAAATTCGGATCGATTTGCAGAAAATATTAACCGAAGTCAATTCAAATAAAATTTTAAGCAAAATTCTTATTTTTATGAGTTTTTAAAATAAAAGCTTTACGAAAAAAATACACAGATTGTGCACGCAAGTCAAGAGGGATAAAATAAGATATATGAGGCCTCGAAACATAGAACTAGGTTCTAAAATATAAGATGGCCTATTGGATCATCACACTAGTTTTGTATATTCTATAGATTGCTCATGTACTTGTAGCGCAACATTTTGTGGATTTTTAGCATTTATGTACCGTTGTACTTATCATTTCTATCACTACAATGGAAGTACTTTTCATGCTGATATTTTTTTAAGAAATGAGTATGCACGTTTGTGTGAGACCTTACTTATTTTGTTATTTTTAAAGGAAAACGTTGGTTTTAAATATTAAAAAGGGATAAATAAATTGTAGTTTCATTTGTGGGCTTTTTTAAAGCCGGCGTTAGATATCATCACGACCTATTATGAGTTTTAGATCGTGACATTTCATGTGCACGACAAAATGTTATAACTTAGCTACATAAGTTTATTGTATCTCAATTTGTAGCTATATCAAGTTATCGTAATAGATACTTATAACTATTAATTCAATTACTGCCACTATTTTTTATAACTTGAATAAAATAATTTTTTATTGAATATTTATTTTAAATTATTTATTATGGCAAAATATTACTACAATAACTTCAAATGCATGATGTGAGTTTATATTTTTCTATCAATTGTATTCTGACAATAAATTTGTAGCTAAAAAGTAGTATTGCTAAAATATCTTCAAACACGTAGCAAAAACTTTCTATTAGCTACAAAATTGAATTGTATGAATAAGTTTGTAGCTACTAAGCCACTTATTGCAATAGATTTTCATAGCTTGAAGCAAAAAAGATTTATTTAGCTATAACATTTTATTTCAAGTAAATCTTTATGGCTATAAAGTTTCTATTGCAATAATAACGACAAACGCGTGGCAAAAAAATACCATTAGCTATGAAGTTTTATTGTAATAATAATTTTTTAGCTATTCGGATCATTATCGCGACAATAGTTAGCAACTATAGCAAAAATAAAGAATTAGCTTTGCCAATTTAGTTTTGTAGCTAATAAATTTTACGATGTTGTAAATAACTGTGAAATTTTAAATTTTTGGTGGCTATTGTTAGGTATTAGCCATGACTTTTATATTTTTAACTGATAAATCGTAGCTATTGATGCGTAATATTGTACTGACTACTCCATAGATATGGAGAAAATCATCACAAATAGAGTTAAAGAATAAGAAAATATCAATCTAACGTCAGACTCCAAACTCGCGTATTGAATTGATTGAAAGACCATGAAATCTTGTGTATTGAAGCCCCCAATGCTATCCAAAAGCTCTCAAGGTCTAAAGTCCCATAAAAATGTATTTCTAGTGTATTTATACGAAGTCAGAATGTGCTTGGACCAAACTACCCTCGTTGAGCCGAAGCGAGAAAACCTAGAAAACTTTTTACACTTCTTACGTCACACAGTGCTATGCGCCCTGCGTAGCATTATTGTATTTTTCTCGGTTGTAAACTCTTTGAAATTGGCTTGTCTGACAAACTTATGTACTACTGCGTCACGCACTGTATTTTCCTGTCAGACCCAAAAACTCCAACTCTCTAAACTTCTCAAACTTCGGACGCACTTATCTACTAATGGGACGATCATTGCCACGCCTTATGCGATGTACTAGTATATTTTTCTCTATGTTGTGAGATTTTTTCCAAATTTTGTATGCAACGCTGGTCCACGAACCTCGAATATGGTCCCAGATGATCAATTGAAGCTTTTACTCAAACTTCGAAGCTCCATTTTCTATTATGGCTCTGATTTAAGTCTTGAACACAGAAACCGTGTTATAAGAACAAGTTTCTCATATTTAAGCTCTAACACAATTGAAATGCAATCAACAATAGGCAAAATTGAGACAAAAATTCCATGCTTCTAGCCTACCATTAATTATTAATACATAACTTTAAGATGAAAACCATCATCTCTTCTAGATAATCATGTCAAATTATGAAAATACAGCTTGGAGATTGAAATAGAGACATTCCGGTGTGCTAAGCTACAACTATGCACGCAGGTGCGAGCTACTGGGAAGAGCAGAAGCGGAGTTTGGATTGGGGGTTGTGGAGCAGGGATGTGGAAGGATTTTCGCATGTGCGGACTCGCAGACCACAAAAGTGGAGATGGGCTTGGAGTCACTAGACCGCAGAAGCGAATGGACTCACGTAGATGTGCACCTGCGAGAGCGGGATTTGGGACCACATAAGCGGTTGGTCGGACCTTAAGTGACCTCCGTAGATGCGGAGGATTGACCGCAAAAGCGGTACTGCAGAGGCGGAATTTTGAACTACAGAAGCGAGAAGGCTTGGGAAGAATATTAAATCGAGGGATCTATGGGTTTTCTTCATTTTTGAACATTCCAACTCGGTCTAAGGCAATTTTTGGGAGGATTTTTGAGGGGTCTCTATAGGCAAGTCACTTGTGGTTTAATTTATTCAATAATTATGTTTCACCATTGATTTTCCCATGTAGATTGTATGCTTTTGATGTGTAATTTTAGGGTTAGAGGCTTGGGATTTGGAGAGTTTAAATTTGGGATTTGGTTGTTGACTTGGTGTTAGAGTTTGATAATTTGGTATGGTTTGACTTGTGGTTGAATGGACTTTCGGATTATGTGACTTTCGCGACGTGGGCCCGGGGGTCGACTTTTGATTTTTTAAACTTATGATTAAGAGCTTAATATTTTTTTATGGAATTGATTCCTTTAGCTCGTGTTGATTGTATTGTACTATTTGTTTCTAGATTTGAGGCATTTGGAGGTCGTTTCGCGAGGCAAGGGCTTGTTGAAGTAGAGTTTTACACAGTTTGAGGTAAGTAACACTTCTATACTTGGTTCGAGGATATGAGACCCAAAATTGTGTGTTATGTGATCGGTGTTGAGGTGACGCATGTGCTAGGTGACGAGCACGTCGGCGTGCACCGTAAGAATTGTGGCTTGGTCGATCCCATGGAACTAAATAGTTGTTAAATCTTGCTATTACCCATATTTTCATCACGTGTCAGAGCTATTGAACTGTCAGTCATGTTAGAAACCCTGCTTAGGCTATGTGTTTGTACTATTGGGACCCACATTGGTTGTTCTTTGTTGTTGAACTAATTTTTTAATATGTCAATTTGTACTAAGTCACAGTATTACTTGCATATTATGTCTCAGTCTTTGTTGTGCTTACTTGTTGTGTCATATCATCATTTTGGGCTGAGTATCAAGATTCTGGTGAGCGTGAGAGACTGGAGAGGTTATTGACTAAGTGAGGCTGAGGGCCTATTGTGAGTGGTATTTATAGGATCGGGCTACACGTGCAGCAAGTTTATTGATCCATGCCATGATTTGGTTTATAGCGCTTGAGCTGGATCGGCCTCTCCGGAATCTGCACATCCACAGTGAGCATAATACTAGCAGTTATTTACATTTGGGTTGAATCTGCCCTGATTTATTGCATTCGGGTTGGATCTGCCCTGTTATGTGTTAAATTTATTGTGAAATCTAAAAGCATGCCTAAATTCTTGTTGAAAGCATGTCTAAATTCTTGTAACTTTGCTTGTAGAGTATGAAATTCTGAGATATCACTAGCATACGTTTCTATAACCTACTGTACTATTAAATGTTGAATATGGATTGTAATAATTGGATTCGTCACTACTTTCAGTCCAAAGGTTAGATTTGTTACTTATTGAGTTAGTTGTACTCACGTTACACCCTGCACCTCGTGTGCAGATCCAGGTACTTCTGGTCACGACAGACGCTGAGTTGCAGAGTCCAGACTTTGGAGATCATCGAGGTAGCTTCTTGACGTTCACAGACCTTGACTCTACTCCATTAACTTTCAGTTATTTATTCAGCTTTACCTTCTAGATAGTGTATCAGACTATGTTCTAGACAGTGTATCAGAATATGTCCTTTTGTAGATGCTCATGTACTCAGTGACATCCCGATTTTGGGAGAGATTAGGTATTGAGTTATGATTTCCTATCCCGTTTTTAATAGATTTTCTTTTAATTAATCTGCTTTAGTATCTTTCAAAGCTTATAAGTATTGAAATTGTTTGGGTAGTCGGCTTGCCTAGTACTATGGTAGGAGCCATCACGACGGGTTGGTTTTGGGTCGTGACAGCTTGGAGATTAAAATATGACATCAAATACCATACATTTGTTATTAATTAACACATATGTATGTCCAAGTTCACAAATATCCTAACATGAAAACATTTAATATAAAATGTATTAATCATAATTCGGTAAATATCTTACACAATTTCTTTTTGGAACATCATGGCTCCATTTATTTTTCACTATTAGTACATATAAAAAGAACAGTATGAAAATCGTCCTTATTTTTAGACAGCCGGTGACGGCTTTGCAGACTGCATAAATTACCACTAAACTTAATTAAGATGAGAGAGGAGGAATACTTTGTTCATTCCTAAAGAAATTTGTTGGATCAACTTTAGTCTTCACATGCACCAATCTATCAAAGTTGTTCTTGAAGTATTTCTCTCCCCAGATTTTTGCTTGTGCATAGCTTGTGTTTCCTTTGTTGTTCACTCCCAAATCAAGATCTCTGTAGTTGAAATAAGCAGCTCTTGGAGATTTTGACACATACCTAGCCATGTATCGATACAGATTTCGAATCCAAGAAATATGTTTTTTAGAACTTTCCATTTTTTCCCAACCCACCCCATAATGGATCATAAATATATTTCCAGCTCTATGTGGGAATGGAGTTTCAGATTCTATGAACTCATTCAATTTTCCTCCATAAGGACTGAATTGCAATTCTGCTGAATTTTCATCTACTTGGTTGAACAGTTTCCATATACCTCTGAGACCATTTATAGAAATTAGTTGTTGGACATAATCTGATTTCCCTTTGAAGTATCCCCTTTGATTAGCTGTGATGTTCCTATTTAGCAACACATCAAGTGATGTGCCCCTAGGGAAACCAGCAAAGAAAAGTATAGATTCGATCCAACTCATCTCAATGCAATCTTCTTTCGTCAACCCTAGTTCGGGGAAGCTCTTTTGCATTTCGTGGAGGAGTTCATCCACTCCTCCAACGAACATAGTAGTGAAAGAGGCGTGGACAGTCCTTTGACCACGCCGAAATGGGGATTCACTGCTCCTCAGGAAAAGCCTGAGGAGGAGATTGTCATCGACTTTGTCCGAGATATGTTGCCATTTGTAGACAAGTTGAGTTGCATTTTGTTCCAATGTCCGTGTCACGTTGAAGACGGTAACTTTTTCTGGAATATCGAGTAGTTTCACCTTCCATGAAATAATGAGACCAAAGCTAGTCCCTCCACCTCCTCTAATAGCCCAAAAGAGATCTTCCCCCATTGATTTTTTATCCAATATTCGTCCATTGGCATCGATTAGCTTAGCATCAATAATGTTATCAGCAGCAGTACCAAATTTTCGAGACATCATTCCATAGCCTCCGCCACTAAAGTGTCCACCAACACCAACAGTAGGGCAAACCCCGGCAACAAAAGCCAGTGTTTTACTTTTCTCCGCGATTCTATAGTAAACTTCCCCTAGGGTCGCGCCAGCTTGAATCCAAGCAGTCTTGTTTTCGGTATCAATGGAGATTGATCTTAGGTTTCTAAGATCAACGATAACAAAAGGGGTTTCAGAAATATAGGAAAGGCCTTCATAGTCATGTCCACCGCTTCGAATTCTGATTTGTAAGCCATGTTTCTTGGAGCAATGTATAGCTGCCTGGATTTGAGATTCATCCAAAGGAGTGAAAATAATTGATGGTTTGTAGTCGGAGGTTATCCTTAGGTTACTTTCAAAAGAGTTCAAAATGGTGGAATATGATGAGTTTTTAGGTGTGTAGATGATTTGTGACATTGAATTTGAGTTCATAGTTTTGTGAGAAAGGCATTCAAGAAAGTCATCATGGATATTTGCTGAGGTAAACCATGATGATGAAAGGCAAATTGAAAGAAAGAGAAAGATTTTTAACTTGTTGAAAGTTGTCATGATTTTTTGTTGCAAAGTTTGATGGTGAAATTGGAAACAAAAGAACTAGTCTATTTATAGTTTTGGCTTGAGAAAAAAGAAGCTTAGTTTCAAACCCTAAGACCACGTGGTACGTGGTATAGAATTTTAATGCTTTCACCTACCTCTTTCTTGTAACATTTCCTAATTTGTGGTAGAATTGTCAACGAATTTCTTTAGTTGTAAAAATAAAGTTGAAGTTTATCTGCATGCAGATATTCTTCTTTATTGATGTTAACCATGTAACCCTATTTTTTTCAGCAGAAACTAACACCCCTATAGGTGCTAATTAAAGAGAGTAGTAGCTGAGCTGGTGTGTCTTTTAACTAATTACGTGAATTTATTTGACTGGGCATGGAGTTTAAGAAAAGAGAGAAGACTTTTAAACTTGGGTGTAATATGATACACATATATTTTGTGTGGCTATAAATATTTATTGCATAAAGATAAATTACTTTTAAATAAGGAAAATGTCATTTTTTATACGGTCCAAAAAGGAAATATGTTCACATAAATTCAAATGGAGGGAGTACTTGTTATTTTTTTTAGATTCATTCGTTGTTTTAACAATCGTCATTTAGTTTACAAACTTGTAGGTTAAATTAAAAAAAATGAAAACTGATGGGCAGAAATAGTTGATTTACCTTGGAACATACGTTCTTCCTACGTGTAAATGTAATTGTAATTTTTCCGTGCAAGAAAAGTATATCCATTTTAACGACTGGTCATTTTATTATTCATGAGTATAATAAATGTTCACGCTTCCTCACGTTTTTTGGTCGTAACATGTAATAGTATTTAAATAGACTAATCCGAGAAATTTGATCTTAAATATCTTCTAGATTTGATTAAGCCACCTACCCTGATATAATCATATAATTAATTGCATAATACTGGAGTCACTTACCAGCCATAAGGAGAATGCATTCTGGAGTACATTTTGCTCTTACTTTTCAGAAATTCCTTATTCAGTTGGTGAAGATCGATAGATCCCTAATGCTTGTCCTTTTTCCTTTGTTTTTATTTTGTTTTTTTCTTTTCTTTTCTCTTCTTGTCTTTACGTCGAGGGTCGATTGGAAACAGTCTCCCTGCTCTATCGGGCAGGGGTAAGGCCTGCGTACATATTACCCTCCCCAAATCCCACCATGTGGGACTATACTAGGTAGTTGTTGTTGTTGTTGTTGGTGAAGATCGATAGGTTCGCGACTAGAGTAATTTGCCAAAATATTACATCGCTCTTAATTAATAAAGAAACTTATGTGAAAATATTAACATTTCCTCTGCTATTAATGGATCGGAATATACGAACATAATGACTAAACAAATACCCAGTTCCTTAATTTAAACTTTTGTCCGACTTGACTTTCAAAAGTCAAACTAGACCTAATTAAACAAATGCATTTTTGTGAAAATTGATGGGTTTTTTTGTGTCAAATTTCTTATATGAATATTGTCACCATATAACTTTCATCATATCCACTGTGACATTTAAATGAAAAATATTGATAAAGTTTATGAGACAAATGTAATGATGCTATCTGATGGAAAATTATGTTCCACTTGATCATAAATCCAATTTTCAACATATTATAATTTATACATATATCTCTACGGGTGAAAATGAGAACGCAGAATACTGAAGACTTGTAATTGTGGTCCAACATACGTGCGTAAGTTTATGAGATTAATCTAATAATTTTATTAGATGCTATCTGATGGAAAAAAAATTCCACATGATCATAAATCCTTTTTTTCCCCTCATATTATATACGTATCTCCACGGGTGAAAATAGAGGACGCAGAATATTCAAGACTTGTAATTGGGGTCCAAGATACGTGTTATAGTCTAATTTTTGTTATTTCTTTTCCTGCACAAGGATAAACCAAAGAATTGTATGAGAATGCATGATAACGAAGACATTGTGGTTAAGCACACGTGCGTAAATTACAGAGTTTACTCTCACACGTTAAATGTCTAAAGAAAGTCTTGTAATTGTGACGCATGGTTGGATTACTCTATTTAATTTTGTTGAAAATAAAAGTTGTATACACTCGTGAGAACTGCATACTGGCAACATTATATTTTGTCTAATCAACAGTATATCATTAGGAGTTTGGGACAGATCATGAAAGCCTTTAGGTATTCGAAGAGCCAAGATAAGTTAAACAAAAAATTATTTTAATATAAATTGGAAGAGTACATAAAAACAATTTCATATGTTATTCGCAAATATGCTTAATGCTTTGATTAATATGTTAAGTGCATAAAATTTGGTAACATATGAACTTGTTTTGTTAAGTTGGAAGATTTTGGTAACATGAAATTTTGTATGCTCTGCCAAGATAAGTTGAACCAAAATTTTAGTCACATTAATATTTGTATGTGGTACTTGAAGATTTATGTGGTCAGGGTATGGAACCAAATTTTTTGTATTATAGTTCTTTGTCACCCGCAAACAGAAAAATATGACTCTAAATAATAATAATAATATCATGTAAAATGGAACGTATATTATAATTTTTTAAATTTTATAGTTCATTGACATTGTAATCTAGGATATGCAGCATCTTTTCTGGAAATTGCACCAATGGAAATTGATAAAAGAGGCGAGTGTAATTAGGAAGCATTGGTGGAGTGTGAACCATCCCAACTCAACACCACAACAAAGATAGTTAAAAAAAAATCCAGAGATCATGTTCCTTATGGGGAGAAAAATGAATAAATCAACATATACAATATGAATATAGGGCCAAAAGAATAATAAAGTATATGAACCACAAAAAAAGTTATACTGCTGGGAACAAAAAACTGAAATAAAACTCCATCTTCATATTCACTCAAAACAGAAATTTGTGATATCAAATTGCTGATTTCTTGATCTTGTGTCGGTAAAACGCCTTCTTCTTCTTGCTAAAAGTGTTCTTAATTGTCAGCACAACTTTTCCAGCTTCATTGTTCTTGAATGTGTTGCGAATTGGCGAGCTCAACTTCTTCTCCTTCTGAATGATAATTGTGTAAGAGTTCTCGTCCTCCGGCACAAATTCCTCCTTATAGGTCACTTCCCCTCCCACAATGGTAACATCCCAGATAAATGTACTTCCCACCTGACAAAATTTTAAATTTGCCAAAAATTTAAGAATCACCATCTAATAAAAGGGAAAGATAAAAATCTTAACATAACCAAGATTTCATTCCCAAAAGTTACCTCTGCTGCAGGTATTTCAATGGTTTCAGTTGATCCAGCTTTAAGAAGAATATCAGAAGCTTCACAGTCAGAGGTTGAAAACTCAAAGTCATTGTCCCTCTTGAGTCCACGATATTGAATTGGTATTTCTTGGATAGGAATGTACCTGTTCAAGCCAAACAGTTCAGCATTAACACCCAATAGACTAGGGGGAGGGAAAGGAATAAAAATGCTGAAAAAGTGAAAATTTTAAGTTTAAGGAAACGAACTTACTTGAGCAAAGTCTCAGTGACCTTAGCAGGGCGAGCAAAAACGAATTTGCTTTTGGTTCTTTGAGTTAGGAAAGGAGAGAGCAATGACTGGAAAGCATAATACCAAAATGGAACATTGATGAATATCTGAAAAAGACAAACAGGTGAAATGGTCAGACCAACACATACTAATATTTTCATTAGCAATTTATATTTTCACAACCTATATTAATGCACTACTTTTGGAGGATCCGACTAACCATATTCTCATGGTGTCTGAGCAACATAGTTCACAATTATATATGCTTGCACTTTATTCTAAGAACTCACTAACTGAAAGTAAAAACAAGGAACATAAAACAGAATACTCACATTTTTGGCAACAAATTCAGGGTAGTTATCCTGAAGAAGATCAACAGCTTGTTTTGTAGCAACCCTGACCTCTTTCTTGGAAGGTCCAGGGGAGTTCTTCAGATCATTAATCTGAAGCAGTGAACTGACACCTCCAGCCTTGAAATCAAGCTGTTGAATACCCTTCTCCATTAACTGCACTCTCCATCTCAAGAACTGCTTACGCTTCTCCTCCGTCCCGAATGTCTTGTTATACAGCTCTTGATCATCCAAAACTCCAAAAATGTTGTAACAAATTGGGTGGCCTTGGTTATCAGTTCCACTCATGTAAGCAGTTGGAGCAAGATCTGACCCTAAATCTTCCTCCAAGATTGAGTCGACCTCAAAATCCTTCCTCCACTGGAGTGTTTTCTTGAGCATTTCGAAAGATTCATTCACTTTGTAATCCCTTGCTCTCAAGAATTTCAAGAGAACCACATTGGTTTTCTCATCCCCTTTGCTAGGCAATAGGGGTACCCCCCAAATGGAGATCTCTTTATCCACTTCATCAACATCCAAATCACCCTCCTCCTTCTCACACTCTTTCTCCTCTTTATTCTCACCATTTGTATCGCAATTTCCCTCATTCTTTGTCTCTTCCTCTTCTACTTTCTCCTCAACCTTGTTCTCATCATCTTTCTTTTCTTCCTCTTCACCTGATGGTGATTTCTCTGTAGACTTTTTGGTGGAACTCTCTTCTTTTTTGAAGAGGGTATTACCAAGAATGGCCTCCTCGAGTTTTGATTTGAGATCATTCAAAGCCTTCTTTTCATTCTCTTTGAGATCAGATAGAAAGTTGCTCTCTTCTCTATAAGAAGAGCTCTTCTCTATTGCCTTTGGTTTGGTCTCCTCCTCCTCTTCTTCTTTTACTTTCTCATTCTCAACCTCCTCAACAATCTTCTTAGCCTCTAATTCTTCTTTTGGAACAACTACCTCAGCTACTTGAGTTGCCTCAAATTGCACCTCTACAGTCATGTTTGATTGATAAATAACACAAAGTACTAGATCTTAGCAATCACCTCCTAAACAGCTGAAAATTTAAGAAAGTATGAGAAAATTTGGGACCCCAATCAAATGCCCTAAAAATAGCCAAAAAAGTACTCATAATACAACAACTACAATGCCTCAATTCCAAACAAGCTAGGGTTGGCTATATAAATCATGACTAACCATGTTTCCCATTGAAAACCATCTCATTCAAACATTTTGCAAAATTAAATGAAAAATGAAAAATATTAGAAGTTATCGATATCTCCAAGTCCAACTAGCATAAGAATCTCTAACAAGGTGTAGTTGAGATTTGAGAGACCCAACAAAAAACAAAAAACTTATTCATGATGTTAGAAAATGACAATTTTTATGACAATCTAGCTGTATCTCGTCAACCCCAAATCGTTCTAAAAACCACAGAAGAGGCTCATGTGAATTCATTTCAGAAGCAGAAAATTGGAACTTGGTATAACAATTTCCTAATCTCTACTGTAAATATATCCGTATAACAAAATCAGCAAATTCAACAACAAAGAGTGGGGAAAAACTGCAAATTGAAAAGAAAAAAATGAGTAACCAGCTTCTGATAACTAAGGGAAAAGTAAAAATTCACCTTAGGGACTTGGATGAGCTGCTCTTCTCACAATGGCTCTGTTGGAGGTATTTGGGATGAGAAGTGAAGAGGGGTTTTCCAACGGTTATATATTTTTTTGAAAATCTAAAAGTAAGTGTGGGGCCCAAAACGGTCCAATTTAATTTGTAGGGTGACACCGCACCGCAGGCCGCATGGCATGTTAGAGCCGTTGGAGGATTCTTTTTTCCTAGCCTGTATTCCAGCAAACCTTGTTTGTCTTAATCATTTCTATGGTCCCACAACCAACATTTTATTTGTAAACCCTTAATCATTTGACTTGGTCCAAATCCCACATTTATTTTAAGACAATATCAAATTTTCTGACACAAATTGTCTCTTAATTAAGTAGTATACTAATTAGTAGTAGTTATAAAGAATATTCCATGATAAATCCAACAAATGTGCTTTTTTTTCTTTTCAAAAGTGTCTTTTTTTATTGCCAAAGTATTTTTTTCCATCGTTAAAGTATTTAACCACGCTTTTAGATGAAATAAAAAGTACGTTTAAGTAGAAGCATAAGAAATTTTTGAAAAGCAATAAAAATAATTTTTTCCCGAAAGTATTTTGGGAAAAATATACTTAAAATATTTTTTAAAATTTTGACGAAACATTAATTGCAGCTCAAAAATATTTTTAAAAATAATTAAATAAACCGCTTTGAAAAAATATTTCAGAGAAAATATTTTCGAAATGAATTAATTTTGGAAGCACGGCCAAACAAGTTGTATGATCTATAATTCGACCTCACAAAGTTCAGCTTATAAATAATATATCGATAGCCCCCCCCCCTCTCCGGCCCAAATGCGCATGACAAGTATCGAGGTCGCCCCCGTTTTGACGTAGACGCCATAAGTGGTAGGGCCGTCCTCGACTAGTGACTATCGTCCATCGCCGCCTAAAGCTCTTTTGGCGGAGACGACGCCCCGTGGGTACGCCCACAACAGTTTCGCGACATGGACTCGATCCCGGAAGAAAGTCAACTATCTCAGTTAAGACCTATAAATACCGAATCAATTATCAAAAAGGGGGTTCCACTCTTTCCCTATGGGGGCTTTAAGAAATACAGAGTACAACACAGAGTGAGAATCACCATCAGCAATACAGGATAACAGTAGATCCATGAAGACATGATTGTAAGGATCTGAACCTCTTCATGGAGAGGCAAATTAACTCATCATCATGAATATAGATCACTAAACATCCCCTGTTATTTCTACATATGTCTCCATTATCTTTTTCCTTTGTTAAACTTCATATACGTTACGACCTGATATGATTGACCATCCAGTTTTAATAATTATTTTGAGTTCATAAATGTCCATAAGCATTATGGTCAAACACAAGCTATTATAATAAGTACCGGGGACGTCATCCCTAATTCATAACAAGGGATCTGGTGTTGCAAAAGCACTTCTAATAGTAACACGTAAATCACTCTTATATAAAATATAAAAGAAAGTTATAAACTTTCTTCATTATTTCATTATAGCTTTTCAACCTTAGGTATAGAGTGCTGAAGTACGACATTAATGTGAATATTAGATGTAGTTTCTTTACATAGTTACCTTCGGAGGTTCATTAAGGTCTATTTTCTTAACGGAAAAAGGGCTAAATGTGTTCATGTACTATCAGAAATTAATTATAAATATCTTTCGTTATATTATTCTTCACTATCTACTCTTGACGTTACACATTTTAATATTTATGCTCCTGCATCTTACGGACCCATTTTTAATTAAGGACATGTAGCACGATTTTAAACCGCCTAACCATCTACCCTTTTACCCTACCCGTTCAGGTAAAAATTGTGTGGGGTAGCCACTTTTTAAAGTGGTATTTACTTTTTATCCAGCATTTTTAGTGCTGAGCAAAAGTAGTCATTAGTCTATTAAAATTAATGAAAAGACAGTGTTACCCTTTCTTCTATCCCTTTTTCATTCCCAAACCCTCTATCAAAATTTCAAAACCCTGCTCGATCACATACTTCAAATATATCAATTGTGATACAAAGGGATAGAAAAATACATTTCATATAGGATGATTTGCTTCATCATCATTTCTCCATAGCTGAAAATGATTTCCACTCCTATTTTTCTCTTTATGATCAACCATCTCAATAACAAATAAAGTTTGTTTCAGTCTCTATCGACGACACCATTTTCTTTCTTTAGCAACTAATTTGCAAAAATTGGTCGAAAGGCCAATGTCACATTACGAAATCTTCAAGCAATTCACAAGACATATTGCCTCCCGAATGCTTCGACGTTTTTGTCTAAAGTTTGGTTTTCTGCTATGTTATGGATCATTAACTTACAGTTACAGGTTCAAAAGTTAAGGACATTTCGAGTTCCAAGTTCAAAAGTTAAGGACATTTGGTTCTGAACTTGGAATTACAAGTTCAAAAGTTAAGAACACGTTATCCTGAACTTAGACTAACAAGCTCAAAAGTTAAGGACAATAGATCTTGAACTTACAGTTACAAGTTCAAAACTTGACAATAGGTTCTGAAGTCCTGAACTTAGACTAACAAGCTCAAAAGTTAAGGACAATAGGTCCTGAACTTAGGCTAAGAAGCCCAAAAGTTAAGGATAATAGGTCCTGAACTTAATATAACAAGCTCAAAAGTTAAGGACACTTGATCCTGAACTTACAATTACAAGTTCAAAAGTTAAGGACACTTGGTCCTGAACTTAGACTAACAAGCTCAAAAGTTAAGGACAATAGGTCCTGAACTTAGGCTAAGAAGCTCAAAAGTTAAGGACAATATGTCCTGAACTTAGACTAACAAGCTCAAAAGTTAAGGACAATTGATCGTGAACTTAGACTAACAAGCTCAAAAGTTAAGCACAATATGCCATGAACATAGACTTGCAAGTTCAAAAGTTAAGGACAAGTGGTCCTTAACTTAGAGTTACAAGCACAGAACTCAAGTGTGGTCCTGAATTTCGAGTTGCACGTTCAAAAGTTAAGGACACTTGGTCCTGAACTTTTATGAGCAGAAGGGTGGTTTTGTCCGGGCAGGTAAAGTTTATTAAAGCAGTGGTCAAAGACTAAAGATATTTTAAACAATGACTTAAAAATAAATACATATGTTATTAATGACTAAATGTGCTCTCCCCCGTTCAGCCCCGACCCAATAGCCTCTGATTGACCCACAAACGACCTAAGCTTGTTTTCTTCTTCACAACTTGGGTTTGGCCCCCTTACTGAAATTACGGAGTCCTTTATTGTTAACTTTGTGGATGGTCTCTGCCATTGTCCTAATTCGTTTATAAAAGTAGGGGGGGGGGAAACCAAGTTTTGGAGAAGAAAACAAGCTTGGGTCTTTTGTGGGCAAATCGGAGGCTATTGGGTCGGGGCTAGGTAAAAGGTAAATGGTTAGGCGGTTTAAATCATGTGACGTGTCCTTGAAATGGGTCCGTTAAATGCAGGGACTTAAATATTAAAATGTGTAATGTGAGAGGTAAATAATAAAAAATAGTATAACGAAAGATATTTATAATTAATTTTTAATAGTACTGGAACACATCTAGTCTTTTTCCGCTTTCTTATCATACCATATTACCATTTACTACTTTTTTTTCCAGCTGCTATCGTCTAACTTTCATTTGGGAATCGTTGGTTGGCAAATTCAACAGACAATGACCGACTTAAACTTTTACACCACTAATATTCAATGGCATACATGTTGGAAGCGATTAAGGATGTTTGAGATCAAAGCTGTAAAAGAAAGTCGGAGATGCTTGAAATTTAAAGAGAAAGGTGTAAAGAAATTAAAATAAACAGAATTAATGACAAGGATAAACATAACTGCAGGGGCGGAGTCAAAAACAAGTTACTTCTTTGGTCGATAATTTCGTTTTAAAAAATTATATTTGTCTTGAAAAATTTATTTAATAATCAAAAATTATTAATCTTTATATTAAACTCATAAAATTCATATCTTGAGTTTGCCTCTACCCTTTGACAAGAGCCGAATATGTTTGAGAGATTGACAAGTTAGCCGCTCGGCTAAAACAATAAACAACCGCTAGCCCACAATTGCATATTACAACTTATAGCTGAAAACAAATAAATTACGTTAGCCCACAATTGTAATACGTATATTAGCTCCTGGATTGGTCCTTCTTGAATTTGAACTACGGAGGAGATCTGACTCATCTCTCATGTGAATTCATTACTTGCTTCAATTTATTAAGAAAGTGGAGTTTCTTTCTTCTTTTTTTTAAATACTTGCATTTTTTTCTTAACATAATTCAGAACTAAAAATAAAAGAAAAATAGATTAGTGGAATCCAATAAAAAATGTATCATCAATTAAATAAAAAATTATTTATTTTTAGTCAGAGAATCCACTGCCAACATGGAGTCTCATCCACGATATTGTTTCTTTGTTCTTCAACTAGACAAAGATTCTATGCTTTTGATATTGTAGTACTACTTAAACAAAAAAATTATTTCCATAAACACTTAAATCAATCATCCTTTTTCTGTTTCTTTCTACCCACTGAACTTAAAAAATTAAAGTAAATTAAACAAAACGAATATACTCCTGAACTGATAGTGGTCAAATGGTGTTTTATGTGTAATAATGGTTAGTCAATATTGGTAAGAGCAATATTTCCAAGGATTAAATATTTTCAAGTTTATGGTTTTAGTAGTCTTTGTATTTATATTCATATACCATATAATTATTGTACAAAGATAGGGTGTTAATATATAAAATAGACTGTTACTATACAAAATATATACAAAATAGACCGTTACTATACGAAATAGACTGTTACTATACAAAAAATATACAAAATAGAGTGTCACTATACAAAATAGACTGTTACTATACAAAAATATAAAAAATAGAGTGTCATTATACAAAAATTATATAAAATAGACTATCATTATACATATTGTATATAACGGATATACAAAAATAGACTGTCATTATACAGAAAATATATAAAATAAACTGTCGATATACAAAATAGATAGTCACTACACAAAATATATAAAATAGACTATTATTATACAAAAAATATAAAAATAGATAGTCACTACACAAAAATATACAAATAGACTGTTAATATGCAAAAAATATACAAAATAGACAGTCACTATACAAACTAGACTATTACTATAGAAAAACATACAAAAATAGAGTGTCACTATACAATATAGACTGTTACTATACAAAAAATATACAAAATAGACTATTACTATACAAAATAGACTATCACTATAAAAAATATACAAAATAGAGTGTCGCTATACAAAATAGACTGTTACTATATAAAAAATATATTTGGGGTACACAAATATATACACAAGTACATTCAAGATAGGCTCAATATACACCAAAGATACATTGTCAAACTTTAGGAAACAATATTTATACATTGCAAAAAATAAAAGTTGCTCTATTGCGCCAAGCAAGGGTCGAACCCATGACCTTCACCTTAGGTAACAAGCGCTCAAACCACTAGGCTACAAGCGTTCATCTTGTAATATTCATCTTTTCGTCTTCTATATGCAATATATTTGAGCCGATGGGCCATTTTTTGTAAGTAGGATAAAACATGGGCTATTAAAATTTTGAGGGGCTATAGAGGGTAGTTTTCTCAATATGTTTAGTATTGTATGAATGAAGTCTTAACATATGATCAAGATTAGGGGTGGCAATTTGAGCCCAAACCCATCTAACCCGCCCAACTAGCTCAGAGATTAATGGGTTGAGCTACAACCATTTTAGCTCATGGGTCAATTTGGGTTGAGCCCAAGTTAACCCATTATTTTTTATAGCCCATTATGACTTATTTAACAGTTCAAATACAACTCATGAAATTCACCCAAAATAAAGTATCTCAACCTAACTTATCTAGAAATTTACTTAGTTGCTCCAATTTTTTTATTTTTTGTATTGTTAATTTTCTGTTCTTTTGTTTTTCTATGCCACTCACTCACCCACCCCACCAAATCCCACCCCACCCCCGCGCAAACCCCTATAAAAAATTTAATTTTTTTGTTGTATTTTTAATTTTATAATTAGTTTATTTTCTACATCACCCATCATACCCCTACCCTCCCCCCAATACCCCTACCCCCAACCTACCTCCGGTGCAAACCCATTAATTTTTTTTTACTTTTTAATTTTAGATTTCTATTTTTTGTTTTTCAGTACCTAACCCCCCTCCGGCGCAAACCCCCTAAAAAAATTTTATTTTTTATTTTTATTTTTAAATTTATATTTTTTGTTTTTCAGTTTTTCTGCCATCCCACCCTACCAATATCCCCCCTCCACACACACACCTTACCCCGATGCCAAACCGATAAAAAAAATTTACTTTTTATTTTTATTTTTAAATTTCTATTTTTTGTTTTTTAATTTTTCTACCACCCCACCATACCCCCTACCACCTAGCCCCTATCTCTACCCCTCCCCCGCCATGCAAAATCCCTAAAAAAATCATTTTTTGTTGTATTTTAAATTTCTATTATTTTATTTTTTACACCTCCTACCCCTACCCCTACCCCTCCCACGCCCCCTCTTCCCCCACCCCTCACATCGGGCGCAAACCCCCTAAACAATTGTATGCAAGATGAGTATGATTCTAAAATATGAGTCATGTTGGACGGGTTGGGTTATGACCCATTGTTTAGCCCATCTTGGCCCAGCCCATCTTAACTCAAATTCACTTTAGGCTGGGTTGGATAATGGCTCATTTATTGACTAACACATCTTGATCCGCCCAAATTCAGCCCAACTCGTCCATTTGCCACCTATTTATTGCAAGGAACCAGTCGTTATGCGTCTATAACTACTTTTTTTGTCCTGCTCCAAATTTGTCTTTGAAAGCTCGACACATTAAGTTAACGTTCAAGCTGTTACTTGCTCCCCCGGCAGTACACTTTCAATCTACCAGTCATGTTGACTAATTGACTTAACTCCATGTTCACTCGACATCATGGGAGAGTATTATATACGGATTCAGACGAATCTAAACAATTTTTGCTCAAATCCGATATTTTTATTAAAAATTCTATAAAATATTTAATTGTGAGTTCGATAACAGATTAAGAACCACAAATTTCAAATCTTAATTCCGTCATTAATCAACGCTAGTTTGTTCCATAGTTTGGGGAAGAATGGTTACTCGAACGGGACATTAACTTATAGAAACTTTCACTATTTGATCAAAGTAACTCTCTTCCCTCTGGTTATTACACAGATTTAAGGTCATACCTACCCTCTGTTTTGTTTAATTAATTATCTCACTCTTTTGTTGTCATTGATGTTGATGAACAAGTTGATAGGCATTCACGTGGTGCTCGCCGGAACCTCCTTTAAACAAATACCACTTGAGTCTTTTCTTCTTCTTTTTCGGCTAATAAATACCCTTAGTCAAAGACATGAATATATTTATTTCACTACTGCATTTGCCCCTTTTTAAATATTTTTTATTTGCCTCAAAATATGAACCTGTTTTAATACTGACAAAAGTTCAACTTTATCAGAACATTAGATTTATCTCTGGTTTTCGGTAAAGATTTATGTTAAAATTATAAAGGTTCATTTGGCATGATCGAGGTTACTAACCAAAACATGGTACTGTCTTTGGTCCAAAATAAGTAATTTTTTTGATATTTTTCTTATGGTTCAAAATAAGTAATTTTTTTATATTTTAAAAATAAATTAATTTATTTTTTTCCTACATTATCCGAAGAGTAAATAGTATTGGAATGTGTGTTAGGATTATTTATAAGATAGTAAAGGTTAATATGGTCAATTTTATTGCTAATTAATGCTAAAAGGTGAATTTCTTAATACGTGTAAAAATATTTTTAAAATTATTTATTTTGGACCAGAGGTATTACTTACGGTTCTCGCAGTCTCAGTTTTAAATTTTTTCCAAAGAGTGGATTCATCTTTTTGGCCAAACTTGCAAAATCTATTTATTCTGAGAAACGTTTATGCTAAAATAGATTTTCAGATGAATATAATTTTAGGAGATTGGGAATCTGTGTCCATTTGATAAGCACGAAAAGAAATCCATTTGATAAGCTATAATATTAGATGTCCCACTTCTACTACTATTATATAAGAGAGCATAAGCAGGTGATGGTCAACATGCCTGTTTGGCATAGCTAAGGGTAATTTAGTAATTTTAAGAAAGCCGAAAAATATGATTGGTCAAAAAGTAATTTTACTGCGGCTGTTACATAAAGCTTTTAGTGAGTTGACAAAACTACCCTCTCTTATCTCATCAACCATCAACAAACCACTTTTTGAAGTTTCCTTTTGCCCCTGTTTTCATTCTTTACTGCACAATTGCCTTTACGTAGTTTGGTAAATTTGGCAAAGTTTGAGCACCATTATATAGTAATGAAAAGCAACAAATGTAGTGTCAGTTTTGAAGTTTTGATTTATGTGAAATCTTCTAAGCATTACATTTTCTCTAAGGTTTACTGTAGCTATTTATGTAGAACTTAAAATTTCCTTCGAAATGTGGTCCTGCTTTTTATTAATTGCCGTTGAGTGTTAAAAATGGTATTTTTGAGGTGTCTATTATGCTTCAACTATTTTACTATTGCTGATTAAAAATTCAAACTAAGATTTAACAAGATTACCAAATTTTTCACTGAGTGTTACAATATTTTTATAATCTATAATATCTTAGATAAGTTTTAAATTATCATAGAAATATTTTCCAATGCATTAATTTTTCAATTACAAAAACCAAATAACTTAAATAATTTAGTAATAAAAATATAATCACGATAGTGAAATATTATATAGCATATAACACTATACGCTATCCAACTTATAAATGAACATAATTTAACGATAAAATTCAAGTTCCAGTGACACTATTAACAAGTGGTAAAATATATATAAATAGAATTAAATATGTACCGATAATTTACAAGATATCAATTTCTTCTATACTAAGTGTCTATGTTTTTTGGCCGAATAAATTACTATATTAAGGAGGTTAAGAAGTATTATTACCAACACATATTAATTTCGGCGATGTAGTTCCGCATTAAATGTCCATATATTATCTCACACATGACAAATAACCTTTCATTTTTGTCTAATTTTTATTTTTTGCTAAAGGGAAGAAAAATAATTTGATACGCCCAAATACTATATAGAAGCTTCAAAATCAAGCATTAAAATAGTTGTTAATTACTCCTACTAATAGAAGCTTCAAAATCAAGTATTAAAGTAGTTGTTAATTATTCCTACTAATAGAATGATGGCAACAACGTCTAATTAAAACTAATAAAGTATTACTAATTTCCTTAATATGAACCAAGTAGTATAAGGAATTCACGGTTAAATTAACAACAACAACAACAACAACAACAACCCAGTATAATCCCACTTAGTGGGGTCTGGGGTTACCCCTACCTTGAGGTAGAGAGGCTGTTTCCAAATAGACCCCCGGCATCCTTCCCTCCAAGAACTACCCACCTTGCTCTTGGGGAGACTCGAACTCACAACCTCTCGGTTGGAAGTGGGGGTTGCTTACCATCAGAGCAACCCCTCACGGTTAAATTAACAAAAAGGTTATATTAGACCTAAAATTAGCGATACTCATCTCTAAAATCTTATAAAATAAAATAGTAGAGTTAAACGAAGTCCAACTAAAGAAGAAAAACAAGTAATGACCTTGCTTGAAAAGTTATTTTCTTAATTAATATTTAAATAACTTTAAAATTATGTATATAAGATTTTGAGGCATTACATGGTGTCTTACCCATACATTTAATAGCTTTCACGGACTTCCCTCTGATCCAAATTTAGCTAAATTAATTTAGCATTATGACTTTGAAAAATCAAGAGGGCATTAATTAGTATTTTCCAAATCCATCCTTATCTAATAAATGATCTTCAAAATATGACCATATACAACGAGTCATTTAAAAAGATATATAAAGGATATAATGGGAAAAAGGTAGAAGCTAGGAAAGTTGAAAAGTAGAAATGTAGGAAAACCAAAACTGGGGCTGCAGTGAGGTTATTTCGTTTATTCCCCAGTATATATTGCTACTTGGTAAATAAAGATAATTAGTTACAAAAAAAAAAGGATATAAAGGATTTTAGTTAAATAACACTTACATTAATATTATTAAATAATTCTTTTAGTGAGCATGTCAAAAACTTAAAAGCACTTATTTTGAACAAGAAATAACATCGCCTAAGAAATTATCCATAGCTATTTTAATAATTTGACATTATAAGTAAAATTTATTATCAATGCATATAAATTAAGAAAAATTTACATAATACTAATTAGCACAACCTAAATATAGTGTTATTGGGCCATGCTTAGCATGGGCTATTCATTACTAGTCCAATTATAAAACTCTATCTGATGGAAATTTTAGTATTGGGTTGATTAATGAAACACCTCCATAATACAACTTAGTTGTCTAGGTATGTCTCCTCTATTTCAAAATAAAGTGCTTAGTTATACGTTTTGCTGTCATTAGGGGTATATAGCTCGGGTTAGTTTGGATTTTCTAATTACCAAATCATTAGGGGTATATAGGTTTAGGGGTATATAGGTTGGGTTAGTTCGAATTTTCTAATTATCAAATCAAACATATTGTATCATGTTATTAAATCTAAACACCAAACCAATAAAAGTTGGATTTTTCAATCTCGATTTTTCTGGGACAGGTTTTCGGGGTTTTTTTTATAAAGTTTTTGTAGCACAAAATATAGAATTTGTGCTCCAAATATTTCTTTAATATTAGTAAGATAGAACTATATAAGGCGTTTTAAATAAAATAACATAAATATGAGATTAGTCAGGCATTGTGATAAAATATTCAACAATAAAGATAATAAAAGCGCAAAAACATAAGGAAAACAGAGATAATTTAAAATTACTAATAAGTTGCTAAAATAAGTACTATTATTTACATGACTAAACCGTAAAAGAAAAATAAGTTATGCATTTTATCTAAACCACGAAAAACAACTAAAAAATAAATATCTAACACTATTTTCATTCATAGTATAATTGAATTGAATGTCTTTTATTAGCATTAGTATTGATTTGATATTGATTAAGGATTTATTTGAGTTACTAACATTTATTAACTATAAAATTTATTGGAGCATCCAAATTATAAGTACAAACTTGAAATATTACATAAAAAGATAAAACTATAAAAAAAAACTTAAGAAATATTAATAAACTTACACTACAATAAATATTTTTATGTATTAAATATATTTAAAACTTCTATACATATAATGTCTAGTTGGTCTGGTTTCGGTTTGACCATTTTTTTGTTAAAACCAAACCAAACCAAATATAGTCGAGTTTTTTTTTCAACACCAAACCATAGTCGGATTTTTTTCTCGATTTGACTCAGATTATCAGGTTGGTGCGGTTTATCGGTTTCATTTGTACCAGCTAGCTGTTACTTCTTTAGGAGGTAAGACATACAAACATTATTTTTACTAAATAATAAATAAATGAAAATACAAAGTTATAGTACATTATAAGAAAATTAATCTCCCAACAGCTTTAAACCTGTACCCAAGTCGATTTCATTCCTCTATCGTTAGAAAGCTTGGTATTACAAGTTACCTTGTATGGTGAAGATGTTCCCAAAACCTTCATACCAAGTAGAGAATAAAACCCTTTCATCTACCAACCTGTCACCTATTTGAACACTTATTTTGAGAAATCCAAATCTAGGTGTCAACAAAATTGCTTCAAGTCCTCATCTTCAGTAATGTTACTTACAGATATAGTAGAAACATAAAATCTTGAGGGTCAGTCAGGTACTGTTGAAAAGATTTCTGTATATCAAAATACTTTGATTGGATGTTATCCTGATTTAAAAAAAGAAAGGGACAAAAATATAAATAAGTAAAGAAAGACCAGCAAAAGGAATGGAAAGACTACAACTATTAGCATGGTGTCACATTTGGAACACATACCTTAAGACTAGAGAACTTTGTGGATTAGTTTAAATTCTGCATTTCATATGGCACAGCACATTCAATCGCTTTTTTCAAAGCTTCTGCTCCCAGATTTACAAGTACCTACAATGATTTAGTGAAAGCTTGAAATGTTGTTTGCCCAACAGAAGCAGAATTGCATTAGCAAATGGATAGCAGAGGTCTTGATTTTGGCAAAGGGGGAAAAACAACACTGGTTTCACTGGATTACCAAAACCATAACAGAAATTTGACAGCAAGTTCCTTAATTAAGTCTAAACTAAGAAATTTTGCCTAATTTCTCTGGGACAAAGAAGAAAACACCCATAAAATAACAGTAACAAATATGATTCTCAACCATTAGACTTCAGTAAACTTCTCCAATATTCTAATTCCAGTACCATAGTTACCTGACGTGAACCAGATTGAATAAGTAAAGCATTGCTTGAATATCCAATGTGCACATGAAATCCCTAAATAAACACTGGACTAGGACAACGGCGGACCATCCACAAAGTGAACAATAAAGGGCCCCGTAATTTTAGTGGGATGTCAAACTGCATTTCCAGCTCTTTTTTTTCCCTAATTATTGTGTATTTTGAAATATCTACTGGATAAGTAAGATCTTCGAACATGTTCGTAGTCATGATCAGTACCTCCAATATCCTTTCAAATCCTTTTTCCTATCAAAGTTCACTCTGATGCTCCACTACTCAAAAGGCTAATCAGATAACTTCTTGACTAAAGCATGCTATTTCCCATTCATTTCTGAGCTTTAGCTCTATGAGAAACCTCTCCTTGGTCACATGTATGGTAATGTTAGGGGATAAGTTCGCCAATGTTTAACCTGAACGGTAGTTAGTTAAGCAGCTAATGTACACCATGCATCAACATATTATTGATGTATACTGGTTCAGTCCCCAGGATGATATTCCAACAAATTCATTTGCTTGTGGAAAATGTGTAGGCCAAATTGACAACATTAAATGAGTGACAACCCATAATGAAATCTATGTTTTGACCACATGCAAACCATAATTATACACTTAATGTTCAAATCTTTCATGTGGCTGTCTTAATGAGGGCATTGTTCTTCTTGGCCCTTGTTTAAATTTCCTGCAGCACCTCTTTAAGGAAATAATAATTGAATAATTTACATGGATGAAATGCATCATTAAAACAGAGAAAGGAAGAAAAATGATAACCACCCAAAAGAAAAAAAGAAAAGAAAAAAGAGCTTCACCTCATTCGCATCTTTATAACTGCTAAATTCATCCTTTTTAGGCCAACAAACTTGCCAACACCTGCAAAATCAAGTGAAGTCAACTAATGTTGAATAGTTTCTGACCTGTCGAAGTATAAAGGCTTTGGGATGGATGGCGAATTGAAGAAATGAGAGTTACAAGTAGAAGCATCTGTACATTTCACCCAACAAAGACAAATAGTGCAAGGGGAAATTTTCCATTTAAGAAAGTAGACAACATTCTTGGACATAGAAAAGGACTGCAATATAAACACATGGGAAAGAGGGAACAAAACCTTTCTCTCCCTAGACGCCGGGCAAGTTCTTCAGCCAATGCTTGGCCTGGTAAATCACCATCAGTTGCCAGCACAATCCGGGACGCCTGAGCAGAATATAAGGTAAATTGAAAAAGAAACTGAGCAAGGACATTAGAATCATATATTTTGCTGAGTGTTCTCAGTTCAATAAAATGCCAACCTTATCCAAGAACTTTTTGCAGCTCCACAGGTATGAAAATCTGGTATCCTGTCTTCAGGTGCAAGAAGAAAAATTAAGATGGAACGTATAATCCTTAATTGCAGATAATTTAAGAGTACGTGGTAAACCACAGAAACTCTAAGCGTGATAGCCACGTCATAAACTGTGCGATTCAAGAGTAGTAGAAAGTAGAAACAGAACTCTAAGCCAATAGCCTTAAATGCAACTGTATTCTTCTTCCTTTGTTCAAGCAATTAGTAAAGGATAATCAAATAGGGGAAAAGTAGAAAACATAATGAAATCAAAGCTTCTAAGATGATTAGCATACCCTTTACAACAGAGAGTACAACACTAGTATCTAACTGGATCCTGTTCTTGTTGGAGAAGTAACTTCGCAAGAAGCAAGATGATGAGAGTTATGTGATGTCTCAATTGCAGCAAGGTAGATGATTTGATACTTAAATAAGTTGCTCTTGAATATTTATTTCATCCATATCTGCTCTTTATTTTATAACAGAGAAATCCCTAAGGGCAAAATGTACAAAGAAAGAACGAGAGACAACTCATAACGAACTTCTAAAGTTCTTCTAAGGTCAAAAATATGTAATTTATTCCAAATGTATGAACATTCCCTTAATTTATTAAGATTTAAATGGGATATATGACATGGTATGTATAATATGAGCTGGTGCTTTCAGTAAGAAAACATATATTTCAAAATTCTTTGCAAAGGATGATGTAAGAAACGCGAGAAATATCTTCATGAATGCCATTGATTCTGCACATTATGCCCAAACATTTATGTAACAACACAAACCTCTTCCGGTGGTAGCAGTTCCTTGGATGTGATGGTCTGTGGTGCACCATTAGGAACACTGACACAGTTAAGAAATCCAGCTTCTTCCACCGAAAGCTTATCTATTTCACCTTCTACCTTTGGTCAGCAATACAAATATAACATCTAGTCAGTAGCCAGAAATACATATCTGAGAAACAAGAGTTTCGAAACTTACAATGATGATCTCATCTGCTTCCCTTACATCATCCAGTCCATAAAGTGCCTTATCTGTACCCTTCTCCTGATAATTGAAAGTAGAAGTTGATTAATAAAGCACAAGGAAAACATGGAAGAGTAACAGCTTCTTTTCCAGAATGTATCCAATTTTCTTTCAGAGAATTGAATGGTGGTGAAAGCAGCAGATCTAACTGGACGCTTGAAAATACTCTCAACTTGACATCACAAAATGTAATGTTCAGAAACGTCTGAACAGAGGATACACTAAACTCATTCAAAAGATCCCAAACCAAAAATAAGGGAACAACTATGGGAATTGTGATGAATATTACTGCTAAACAATCCTAAGTGTCATCTATATTAGCATGACAAACAATCCCCATCTTGTTGCAAGATCCTATACTGTTAATTTCGTCCAAGGCCTCAAATATCTTCTTCTTTTTTTTAACTAAAAGGGATTCAAAGCTAAACAGTTTGCTCATCAAAAAATCTTTTACCTTTCCAAGACTAATTTAGCTTAAGAAAGGGAAGCATGCATTGCATATAGTAAAGCAGTAATGGCACATTATGTTTTCACATGCTTCCCCAGTACTCCATGCAGACAGTCAGAACTATAACTTACTGAACAAATGTACCTGCCAAAACCTTTTCTCAAGAGTCCGATACTTGCAGCCAATGAGCATACCGTTGTGTGTATAAGTGAAGGCAATGATGATCTGCAATCACCCAAATATTGGCACACAATTCATATCTCCACCCACAGTGCAGCCATAAAATAATACTTTCCAGTTTCGAAACAAGTGATGAAACCCTCAAATCATAACATATCTGCCATCAAGAAACCATTGAAGAAGACAATACACTGCTACTGTCACAAAACTCCATCAAACTTCAGCTTGATAAGTATGCTGGCTTGGAAGCCATTCATATGAACTTCATGTTTATTGAGTTCTACTTGTTTTCCATGTTACTGTACGTTATCATGGTTTTTGATAATTTGTTCTTTGACTCATAATTTAGCCACTATTAACATCCTGGAAATTTTAGTATTTCTTCTTGCTCTTCTATATTTTAAGTCAAAGCTTGATCAATCTGTTGCCTTGATATACTCATGTCAATCTTCCCCTACAAATACATGTTTTTACCTTGGACTCGGGTGAATGTGCTAAAAGATAAATTGAAGATTCTCGCAATCGTAAAGCTAGTGATTTCAGTGCAGTTTTTCAGAAGCTTCATTCTTTAACCAACATTGAGCTTTGTCCATGAATACATGTTAAGCAACTAAATAATCTAAAATATGCATTGATATCACTAATGCCCATTGAACGTGCAGGATTAATTTTTCTAATAATCAAAAGCTCTACCACATAATAATGCAATGACATTGTCAATTGTTCTCATCGGTGTTGTCAAAGGCGCGCTTAAAGCGCGCTTAAGCCCTGAAGCGAGGCTCAAAACACGTTGAGCGCTTCGCTTCGCTTTATGGGCGCTTTAGTGTCGCATCAAAGCTCTAAAGCATACATTTCCTTGCCAACGAGTGTAATCCTGCGACTTTAAACTATTGATATTTCACTTTATAGTGATTTTTTTTCAATTTCGTTGTCCATCTATTTGTCATTCATGCTTATAACGATTAGTTTTGGACTACATGCATATTTTTACTTTTTTTCCCGTTGCGCCTTTTTTCTTAAAGCCCACGCTTTATTTGCGCTTTGCGCTTAAAGCCACAACTGGCCTTAGAGCTTTTTTGCGCTTTTCGCCTTTGATAACACTGGTTCTCATGAGTTCCCGGTGCATTTGGATGCACCTTTTTAACAATCAAAAGCTCTACCGAATCATAACGCAATAACATTGCCTGACCTGATCACCAGCCATTTGCATGACATGATTTCTCTTCAGAGTATCCTTTGATATCCTTCTCTCAGCAAAATATGCAGCCAGCTGCAATACACCCAAAAGTCATAGGTAATAAACAAAAAAGGGTGTCTTGTTTTTTTAACAAAAGAATCAGTTTCTTTTTGTTAAAATTATTTACAGATTTGATTTGAATGCTCTAATTAGGCCTAATGATGATGAATTTATCAAACAGTAACATAAGAAATATACACTTCCAGTCTGTCTGAGAGAATCAAGAGTTCTGAGACAACTCAAAACTATTTGAAGCGCCACGCCAATGTGCATAACAGTATGAATTGAAAGAAACTACATTTTGAGGGAAGACCATTTTCCATTGTATCAAACTTAGATGTTTGCAAAAATTAGCTTTGTGGTGTAGTGAAAAATGCAAAAACAAGGAATGCAATTGATTCCTTATAGCTTATGTAGGAGCTTAGACTCTATTAGAAGGTGTTTCTTTTGTTAATAAAATTACATACTCTATAAAAATAAATGAAAAAGGGATCTTGCTTTACATCAAGCTTAGAGAAAGCATTGTCGAAAATCTTTTGCCTGTTGCTAAAGATTTAGAATACAAAATGCTACCACCAGATTTAGAGTATGCATGGTTGAGAATCTTCTTATGGATTCATCTATAATAAGAAGTGATGAGCTGCTAGCAAAAGAAAGTTTCCTTACCATATCACCTAACGGTTCTAACTTCAAGCCTTCCTCCGTAAGTATCCGAGGAGAACCCATTCTGCCAAGTTGATCGATCCCATCTGATGTCGTGCTGTTGTGTGCGAAAACCTGTCTCCAGAAATATGATCCAATGAGGTGATTTGACTTCTAGCTCTCCAAAATTAATATGATCAAATTTATTAAACCATAAATTAAACTACCTGGCCTGCCCATCCACATTCGAAATTGAAACACCTCCATAATGCGAAATTCCTTGATGACCACAAAATCAAGTTTGAAGTAACTTTAGTTGCTTGTAAGAGGAGGGCATCACTGAACAAAGGAACTATGATACCTTTTCCCAGATATATGAAATGATAAACTCCTTTCCATCAACCGACCACCTTTGCACTATTTCAGAAGAAACAAATAAATGCAAAGGTATAGAATGGGACCTTTTTATCTACATCATTAATGTAAAGATTTGATGAAAGACGGACATGTATCAATCAGAATAAGGTTAGAATCTCAGTAGATAATGGATCGACTTCCCCTTGAATACCGAGACACACATAATATAAAGAGCAAATTTCTGAAGTAAAAACATGTCTATTTCATTCAGAAAAGTTGACCACTGTGCTCCTTCCCGATTTTCCATCAAGCAATAGACAACTCCCCAAGTTTCATCTATATCATTTCCTTCATTTTTAACTGGGACAATGAGAGGTAAAAGAAAATGAATGGGGTTCATGTCTAGCTTTATATATATAGTCTCATGGCAAAACTCAACTTATTTTTCTATTAGTTGCCATGTGTTCAAACAAAAATGTTTCTCGGCCTTTTCCCTGATATCCCATAGCACAACACAAAACCTTAATGAGCCCTGAGGGCCTCTGGTGCATGATTCGAAACTCACTTGATTATGAGCCCAAACCTCTACCCTTACCACTAGACCAGAGCCAGGGGGCTCAGCTCTTAGTATTTTCTTTACTACTCTGTGTGTGGGCTAGAAGGTACGGATTTTCAACTAGTTGGTGTGGCTACATATGGTTAATGGATTCTTACCACTTGATACTCATAGAGAAGAAAGGGAAAAAGAAAAAGGAAGGCAACAAATCAAGAAAAACATCAAATAAAATGTCACATGTATACCTTGGGACAGATTAATCGAGTGTATTCTCCAGGGATAATAGGATTGCAGCATATAATACCCACATTTTCCAATTTCTCCTTCAGTTTAGCAAAATCATCTGCCTCCTTATTTTCATCTCTCTTCAAACTAGCTAGGGAAGTTGGGGGAAAAAGAAGAGCAACAAAAAATTAGAAAACAGAGAAAGCAACACAGGTAACAGCAAAAATACAAAAAGAAGAAAATAGTAGAAAACCTGCAGGTACAAAGAGAGTAATTGGAGTAATAGAACGAAACCCATTATTGATTGAGATGATTCTTTTGGAGGAGAAATTGAACAAGGCTCCTATGGGGTTACAGTGAAAGAGAGTTGGCGCCAAGAAGCTGCGCGAGCCAATTAGCATTTCAAGAGTTGCTACGTATAGACTTTAGAGAATGCTCTCAAAAGCCTCCCTTACGCCACTGTCGCCTCTTATCCAAGCACTCTTCACCGCATTTTTCTTTTTCTTTTTTTTTGTGAAATGACCAACGTCCACTTTTTAGATTAAGTGGTTGTTTGTATTATGGGTGTAAATGGATTGGATTGGTTCGTTTTTTACGCACATCGGATTGGTTCGATTTTGATAAAAACCAAACCAAACTAACTATATCAATTTAGATTGGTTCGGTTTTATCATATTTTTTGGGTTGTTGTTGGATTTTCTTATATGAATATTATTTCAATCTTACTTTGTTAAAATTACAGATAAGTCTTTGATAAGTGAATATATGTTTAGTAAATATGAAAAAGATTGACAAATATATGATCTATCAATATATTCTAATGGGAGAATTTTTTTAGTAACACATGATAGTTATTTTCTTAGTCGACTAACAATAAGTTTTCGTTAATTTACGCTTTCAAGGTTAATACACGAGAGGATCCCAAATATTTCTACATTTTTTAAAGAAAATTCACTATAAAATCTTAAAAATATAAATAAAATTTATACATTTATATGAAGGTTTGGTTTAGATTTTTTTACTCAATACCAAACCTAGTCGGATTTTTTAATTAGTTTGGTTTGATTTTTCAATTTGGAGCGATTTTCCGGTTCAATTTGAACACTCCTAGTTGTTAAGTATCATTTCAATATATTGTACTTTATCATTTTTATAATGTTTGGATATTGTTTGCCGTCATGCACTAATAATATGAACAATTTCATTTGGCTTGATAACTCTTAAAGTAATTCTGCCATATATCCAGACCAGTAATAGCAAAGTGGGAGCATAATTTTAGTACGAATAGTAATTACCCTATCAAAGCCTCAAGTTTCCTGTTTCTGCAATATTATCTAATGGCTGGTAAGGTAACTGTTCTAGAGAGAATTCTCTTGCGAATGGTTAGGAAGCACAAATAGCAACATTAGATTGCAGTGTTACGGCAAGTTACCACAAGGGAAGACTAAAATACTTAATAGAATGACATATATATACGTTCTAAATACTACCAGGAAGAAACTGGAGACATGATCTTGGGGCCTCAATCTTGGTGCTATGGAAACAAATATAACTTCAGCTGAAGTAGTTAAAGAAACAAACTTGCTAATCTGGTTTTGCATTGATCAGAAACCACAACAGATCATAGTTAGAAAGTGATTAATGCATCAACTTCTAATCATGTCACAGGACCTCTCATCAGCATTTCATGCTCCATTAACAGACAGGCAGGACCTTGCCAAAAAAATAAAGCCCAGCTCTGCTGTATCTAGCCTAACCTGTAACTGTAAATCAGTTTTACAACTAGAGAAGCAAATATGTTTGCAAACTAATGACCGAATAACATGTACACTACTGACGTATACTTAAGCTGGCTTTTTCATAAGTTGGGTCGATATACTGCAGGCAGGCGTGCTCTTTGAACAAGCAAGCAAAGAAATAGTGAGCTCCGGAATGGAATATCATATGTAGTGTAGTATACAAAAGACACTAATTGCTAGGTTTTCACTTTCCAAAACTAGTTGTAATGTGTTTTCCGCGTTTTGGGATCTGTCAGACAATTGCAGAGGCAAGATGGCTTCTTTGGGGTTTCTAACAGAATTTACTCTTCTGTGCCAGTTGTAGCATCTCCATCCATGCTAAGCTTCTTTTTCTTTCCATCCCCATGTCTGGACCTTCTAGGTGCTTCATCCTCGCTTTCGCTTTCATCATTTCTAAAGCTGTTTCCAGTTTGTGGATAATGTACTCCTTCATCTGGTCCACCAACTGAGCCTGCCATCTCTTGACCCCTACCTTGATCTAAACCTAAACTGAATCTATCGTTCCTTTCATTAACTGGAGCTTTCGGATCCCTTTTGACCCTAGGATTTTGAGAAGGTTGTGATGGGGGTGGAATAAATGAGGGATGCATTCCTATTGGTCGACCACCTCTGGGTGGGCCAGTTGCTCCAGGACCCATTCCACCCATGAAAGGGGCCCTTCCTGGACCCATCATCATCCCAAATCCACCAGCAGCTGGAGGACGGTTGTGAAACATCATATCACCTGGGAATCGAGGGCCAAATGGTCCAAAAGGTCGGCCGCCCATTCCGAAAAGATCGGGCATAGGAAAACCATCAGGTGTCATTGATCCATAAGAAAATCCATCATTCATCATGCCTGGAGGGAAGCCCCGCATCCCAGGATAAGGTCTGGCTCCACGTCCAAAAGGAACTATAGGAGGCCATACAATTCCCCTACCACTTCCTCTGCCAAAAGCAGCAGGTCCAAAAGCTTGACCAAAGTTCTCATCCTCCTCCTCACTTTCTTCCTCTTCCTCTTCTTCATTGTCTTCAAAAGGTACAATATCTGGGTTCTCATTCCCATTGTCAGGATTTACTCCCTTTGCTCTTTCCTCCTCTCGCTTGGATTCTGCTGCAATTGAGATTGCCTGAAATGCAATAATTTATTGCTCATCAGAATTCTGTACAGAAAGTCCAACTGCATTAGGTAGTCATTTTTGAAGTTCCAATAGCTACCATGTGCTATGAATGTACATATACACATTAACATATATACACACACATATGCGTGTGTGTATCCACCATGCGCATTCCTCTATCAGCACTCCAACAAATAGATGCTCCATAGACTACCAAGAGCATATTAAAGGCAAATGGACCATAAGCAGCCAAATTTTGTAATTTCATTGCAACATGTTTGAAATCGTACATAAGCCGCAAAGTGGCAGAACCTAATCACTATCAAATCAAGCTAAATAAGTACTATACTATATGCGGGTTATAAGTACAGAAACCTATCAGAAAAAGGAAAAAAAGTAAACAAGTACCTCTCTGTGTAAGGATCTTTTTTTCAACAATTGCATCAGACATTACAAGCCAGAAAAGCCTATAATTGAAGCCAATGTATGTATATATATAACTGAATATAGGATACGAGATTGACTTAAGTTACTCAATCCCAACTATAGTATATTTAAAATCATATCTGAACTAGTCATTTGAACTTGGATGTACCATACCTAGACAAAAACATGGAAACAACCCCTGAAAGCTCCAGGATATGGATAAAGGAAGAAGAAAGCTAAGTTAACGTTTGAAAGAAGAAAAAGGAATACCATAAGTTCACTGTCTGGTTCTAGATAGAGTAAAGAAGCTAACTGCTCTCCAACAGAGATCTCTAATTCTTGACAATCTCTGCTTATCTGCAACAATGGCAGTAAAAGGTGACTGAAAGTTATGATAGTATGCAACAAATTTTGACATTAACAAACAAAACACAGAAGGAGATTTTGAATTTGACAAGTCCACGGCTCTGGAATCATAAGCAACAATCACCAATGATTTCATTTAAAAGAGAATGTTTACATATAAGCAGAGAATTATCTAACGCAATACTTGCACAGTCGCTCAAACAGAAATGCAACTAATATTCGAAGAGGCTATTTGACTGATTTCTATTCTTCAGAAAGGAATAAAAACTTGCTCTTCATAGCATGAAGTGTAATGTCATTATTTTCTATAATATAATTTGAAAGTTTGTGTTGCTATACCCATGGCATTAAAATAGGCTGCGGCTAAAAGGTAAAGTATCTTACTTAAGATATATATTTCATTTTTTCTTTTTCAATAAGAAAAGAAAAGTACCATTGATGAGGGAGAGTATAAAAAGACGACTAGATGTCCTCAACCTAAGAAAGAACTGCATAGATAAGAAAGCCCCCGTCCAATCTTGTTAAGGACTGGTCAAGGTAACATAGAAGAATCTACTTCAATCGATATGCCCTTGGGCAATCACCAGAATGTTGACTATGGTTGTCAGGAAGGCCTATTGCTTTACCACACAGAGGGTGTTTGGATCAGCTTTTAAACTGGTCAAATCAGCTTTTAAGTTCTTTTTAGCTTTTTCGGTGTTTGGAAAAGTTAAAAAGTATTTAGAATAAGTTTAAAACGGCTTAAAACAAGCCAAAAGCAATAAGCTGGTTAACCCAACTTATTGTTTTTTGGCTTAAAAGTTATTTCTGTTGAAAAATCACTTTTTTTAAGCCAATCCAAGGGCTCATAGATATGAGATGGATCTCTCAACACAAAAATCAACATATATTACGAGAAAATGACCTCCAAACATTCTGGTGTCCTCTTCAATCAGATGCAAATTGAACTTCAGAGAATTTACCATCATTGTGCAACCAAAGCCCCTTCAACCGTTAATAACTAGCTGAGATATTATAAAAGCACAAAAGATCATCACAATCCTAATCATTTCAGCAAGAGTCCTCTTCAAAAAGAGCAAAGCGGACATGACATAATGCACCAACGGGAATTATGGATTTGTGAGGTCTTCTCAATTGTAATGGAACATTAGTGCTAAGAATTTCATGGAGCAAAACGAAGCAAGTGCCTCCATTTTCAACAGAACTTTTGCTTTAAAGAAAGTGAAAAGGAGACTCCTCAGATAGGCATTAGAATGTATTTGAACCGCATCTTGCCTCCATGATCATGCAGAATATGCTTCTATTGCAATTTGAAGATTTTATCCAAAGATGTTAATTTTTCATTATCCATTTTTAATTTTTTTTTATAACCGCAGCGTCCGAACCAGATTGCACGCACCTAGAGTAATTCCATCGGATACCTGTTACTGCTCACCAACAACAGGTACCGGGTAACTCACTAACCCTATCCACCGAGACTTAGACAGATGGGAAGAAATCACCTAGTGTTTTTTATCTCCACTGGGATTTGAACCTGAGACCTCGTAGTTTTCAACCAACTTCACTGACCACTAGGCCCACACCTTTGGGCGCTAATTTTCAATTATCTATACAATCACGTTATTTTATGATTTCTTTCAACTTCATGCTACCCCACAAATTCAATTGACTACACACAAATTGGATCTTCAAATAATTCTACTCAAAGCACAATGATAAGCCGGCTATTTCTCCACTATTCACCTTTTCCCAGCTCAACAGTACAATGCTTCAAATTGTGGAGCATTAACTTTGGGGAAAAGAGCCACACAAAAAAAAAAATTGTAACCCTGGAAACCCAAACCTCAAGGTACTAAGGTCTTTGTCGTTAACAAAAAGACATTTTGGTAGTCAAAGAAGTTCTGGTGGAGCTGGATAGTCTTGCTGGAAAAAAATATTAAGGATGTCACTTGACAAGAGCAACATGTGCCAATTCTGACTGGAGGGAAAACTCGACTAGTAAATGGTTCTGTCAGGTCCATCAAGTCTTTAAAGTGAAGTCCAGAGCGGCATCTCTATAAATGAAGAATTTTGAAATTAAAGCAGTAAGCATAACAGATAACAACATTCAAAGTCTTTCATGGACATCACCATTCTCAGAGCAGCCACAGAGGAAACTAGAATTGTTGAAATATGTCAAATAATCAATGAGTAAAGGCTTAAATATACCTTCACGGGTAAGTTTTCATTATATGGATTCCTCAAATGGCGAGTTTTCTGGAAGGACAGTTCACAGAGCTGCACTTTAACCTCAGAGTTAGTTCATGTATGCAAGCAATTCTGTGATGTAAAAAAAGGATTGGAAAAGAAGAGAATTAATCTGTGAACTTTAAGCCTCATGTATGCAAGCAATTCCACTTAGAAAAGGAGGAAGAAAAAGAAGAGAATTTAAAAGCCTCTGCACTGATGATAACTGGTAAGTGTTAAAGTTGGAAAATGATCAAAAGTCCTCGAGTGAAACAGAAGGGGCAACAAAAAGAAAAAAGATTTCTCTCGTATGGTACTTATATGCATAGGGTTTATCAGTTTATATTGCAACAACGTAAGAGGCATGACCTCCAGGCTCCAACTACACAGTGAGTTAAACAAATCATTGATCGATATACCAATGTACTTATCAGATCATCCTGCAGTACTGACAGAAAGTAAAATCAAAATTCACCTAGCCAATGGCTTGCAAAGCTGAAGGAGCCAGTTGATTGCATAACTGGTGATGCATATTTTAAATACATGAAATATTTCAAGCGTAATTTAAAGGGGAAAGGTTTGAATGACATTTTTTCTTTAATCAGCCAAACCAGCAAATCATCTAACAGAAAATCCGGAGTTGAATAATTGGTTGCACTGATTTTTTACTCATCTAACTAGTACAATAGACCTTTGTGGTCCGATCCTTCCCCGGACCCCGCGCATAGTGGGAGTTTAGTGCACCGGGCTGCCCTAACTAGTTCAACAGTCACTTGTCTAGTCTGACAACAATTTTAAACCACACTAATCAACTCTCCGCAAGACCTATGAATTTAAAAGTGAGGGAGATTGAGCCTAAATCGTGGTCAAACAACCTTTGTTGAGGTCAATTGACATGTGAACAGCTTATGTGATAAGACAGAAACCTTGAGGGATATAAGTGGAGTCATTAATCCTCTTGAAATACAGAACATCCATTCATGAAATAGCTTCCAATTAGCATTTGCATAAATCAGAAAGAGGGACCCGATATCTTTTCTTGTCACCGCAGATCTATCTGGAACAGAATCTAATAAATTACACAAAATATTTCGCTGACAACCATGCAAGGCACCTGATTGGAAAAGCAAGAATACGAAAAGAAAAAGAAATACTGATATACGTGGGGCAGGTAAGGAAATTAAAAGTACCTTTAACCATTTTACTGAAAAATTCCGTCCATAATGTGCAGTTCCGTGTTCATGCTTCCAGTTTCCTCCCTTAGAAGCACCACCAATTCTAGATGTCATTTTTGCAAGACCCTAACAAACAATACACATTTTAAATTCTATGAATTAGTCCTAAATTCGAAGACACGTTCCTTCCATCACAATTTACAATCAAACAATGCATTGTAAAATAACAAGTAAAACCTAAAAACTTTTCATGCGATAGGTAAAAAACAGACTACCTGAAAATGTCTAGTCCGGTTGATCGAAAAAACTAGAATGACATTTTCCACAGAATCGAAAGCTTCATTTAGTTTAGCTTCATTGCTTCGTTGAGTTGCCCAAACTCCTTGTTGTACTGACAATTCAAGATTCTCAGGGTTGCAGCTTTTAACTATAAAGTACCTAATCCCATGCAAGGACATCAGATAAGTATACAACAAAAATAGAGATATGGACATTGGATCATTCTTCTGGGTGGTTTCTAAAACTTCCCAACATAGTAGGGTGCTTCAGGCATGTAAATTACCAGCCAACAATATATATTATTTATAGCAGAACTCTCATAAAATGGGTTCACAATAGTTTGTATCAGTTCCTCAGGCATGCTAACTGAGCATGCAGCGGAATGAAGAATAGGACAAAGTGAATTAATAAAGAAAATACGTGGAACCTTTATGATTCTAACAAGGCTCTGAATAAACTAATTACAGCAGACATGGAAGACTCCAAATTATTGTCACCTATTAAAGTACATGAACTGACTACACAACCTAAGTAAAGACCTTGAAACTCCGAACACACCTAGATGTTCCTTGAGGCAGGGGTATTGCAGTTCTATCCGCCTGATTTTGCTGGCCATTGGGAAGAGTTTGTGTTTGAGTTGGGGCACCGTGATGTTGAGGCTGTTGAACTTGCTGTTGATGCGGCTGGTGCTGCTGCCCAGTGGGTGTCTCTGCAGCTGTAGATTTCACTGCTTGATTCATTACATTCAGTACTTGAGGAGTAGGAGATTTGTCTGCCTGAGTTGAATAATTAGCATTGCGGTTCTGGAAAAACTTGTTTGAGTAACCATAGTTGTTGGATGCCAAATTCTGGATTTTCTGAAGAACTTCTTCCACCGGAGGTGGAGGTCCAGGCAGCTTTGCATGTCTATATCGGCAATCAGGACCATTCGGGCAAAATCCCATTTTATACCTGTCATTATATAAATTACATTAAAAGGCAGGTGATTGTGTGCTAAAACTGAGAAAAGAACAAATATGATCATTTTTTCCTCTTTTAAGTTACTTTTCTTTAGAGAAAGCAACTCAACAACAACAACAACAACAACAACAACCCAGTATAATCCCACTTAGTGGGGTCTGGGGAGGGTAGTGTGTACGCAGACCTTACCCCTACCCTGGGGTAGAGAATCTGTTTCCAAATAGACCCCGGCATCCTTCCCTCCAAGAACTTCCCACCTTGCTCTTGGGGAGACTCGAACTCACAACCTCTCGGTTGGAAGTGGGGGTTGCTTACCATCGAGCAACCCCTCTTGTCCAAGAGAAAGCAACTCAACGATCATCATTATAAAGATCAAATTACCTACACCCCGATTAATGATCATTCAGTCATAGATTGAGCAATGCTGAATGAAAACAAATCAGCAGAACTACTATCAGATGAGGATCACAAAGAGAAAAACAATAGAGCAAAAAAGATAAAATAGCAAGGAAACATCCAAACGTGGAACACATTACTGGTTAAGCTTTCCAGCAATGCACCCCGAACTGGGTATGCAGTGTAGCAGTGACCTTAGAGCCACCATTCTAGCCAGGTTACGACATCATTTACAATAAAGGCAGATAAGCTGTGAAATTCGATGATTGATCCTGATTGTCACGAATGTCTTAGGCCAAAACTTAACAGAGAAGTCTCAAATGCAAATCTCATCGAAGTATGAGTTTGATCCCAATCTAAAAAAAGTTCCCCTACTAGCATGCTAGTGATGTAAGTACGCAAATATGTATCTTACCTCCCACCCCCCACCCCCCACCCCCAAACACACAAACACACAGAGACACGCAGCAAATAGCATGAGTTTAAACATTGCAGTTATCAATACATCGCAAAGAAGAAAGTAGAGGACAGATCAGCGAGAGAAGCTCACATGTTACACTCTTTAATATCCTCATTGGTGTGCTTATAAACACAATCCGGCTCACGACACTCCCCATACAGTTTAAAAAACCTGCAATAAGGCATTCGAGACTTATCATATTGGTGGAGGAAGCCACAGGCATCACCCTTCATACACAGCGACCGCAGCCAATGCCTACAAACAGTCTGCCTGAAGCTTCTACGATTCCCAACAAATGAACCATCCCCTAATTGCCCTTGTCCGACTGTAGGGACTGAGACGGTAGAAGCACTCGGGGCGGAGCCCGCAGTGGTAGTGGTGTTGTAATGGTCTGAGGATTGTATTACTGGTACTGATGCAGTTGGATGTGTTGGCACTGCGTCTAGTCCGCCCTCGAAGTCAAAGCTTAATCCTCCTCCATCATCCATGGCTACTTTGTTATTATTGCTTTTTTCTTATGTGTCAATTTTGATTTGCTTCAAATTTGGGGTTTATGCCGTTTCTGGAGCCACCAGTGTTTTTCCATTTTTTAACCCCCTGAGCTCTTTGTTTGGAGCGGAGTTTCTACTTTCTAGTGTTGTGTTTTTTGTGCGAAATAATTCGACAGTGTGAGGGGTAATTTTGAATTTTCACATTTGACTCAAGTTGCATGTATTTATGCAAGGTGCTGTTTAGACAAGAGGGGTTGCTCTGATGGTAAGCAACCCCCACTTCCAACCGAGAGGTTGTGAGTTCGAGTCTCCCCAAGAGCAAGGTGGGAAGTTCTTGGAGGGAAGGATGCCGCTCTACCCCAGGGTAGAGGTAAGGTCTGCGTACTACCCTCCCCATACCCCACTAAGTGGGATTATACTGGGTTGTTGTTGTTGCTGTTTGACAAATATTTTGCCTTACCTCTGCCAAGGCTCTTCACATTTATATAGTTATACCATTTCTACTCAAAGCAAATAATATTTTAATTAATAAAATCAGTCCTGGTATTTAAAACGCACTTCCAGCATTTGACAGACAATGACGTTCCCTTACTTATGCTGAGGAAGTAATATTCTTATAACTATCTGACTTATCATAAATATTACTAGTTGATTCAACTAACTGTGAAACATTATACTACAATATTTAGCATTCAAAATTTTCTTCAAAACACACTATGACTTGCTTCAAGTAATATATATATATTCATGCCCCATACAAATAGGAATGGTAACGGAGCGGGGCGGGAAGAATTTTGTTTGATATGGGGCGGGTTTAATCTTATGCAAGTGCAAGGCGGGGCAGTGCGGGTTAAAATAATTTTAAAGCGGGGCGGTACGGATTAAAATCATTTTTAACGCGAGGCAGGCAGGTTCAATGCGGGGCAACTTTGAATTTTATCTTTTTTAAATAAAGCAATCATTTAACTCTAATTTTACATTCTTCTTCACTAGCACAAATATTATTTTGATTTATAAATTGACCAGTGGTTATTTACAAATTATTAGTAACATGTAAAACTTTTTAATTTAATTTTTTTAATTTTAAGATTTGTTATTTAACCTCTATTAATTCTGGTTCAGCAACCTCGACTTACAATCTTATAACATTATAACTGTCATGGGCGGCTTTCCAGCCATGCCCCATGACCCTTTAGGCACGCCCTGTGGCGTCCTAGTAAGCCTCTCAACGCCTAGAGCTACGGACGGCCCCGTGGTCTTGGCAGTGCCAAGTGACAAGCGTGCAGGTGCTTCTGTTGCCCCACCGATATCCCTCGCCAGCACCCAGCCGCAGGCAGATTCTAACAACGTCGCGCGCGCAGACAACGCCGCGTGCGCAAACCATGATGCCAAAGATAATGCTGCTGAAAACGTACATGTTGCTGCCTTTTAGAAAACTAAGTCATTTTCATTGTAAATATAGAGTAGTTTTATTTCATGCACTTACATTATGTTTCTCTAGCTTATTCAAGTCTAGTCGTGTAGCTTTGGTTTATTTTTTTAAGTATTATTAGGGGGATCAAGCAATCAAAACTTTCTAGCAAGCAAGCAATTCTATGTACTGGTGTCTCTCCCCTTCGACATCGCGTTGATTTTTTGTAATAGCTTTCATTAATGCAATCAAGCTTTCTTTAAATCTCAATTATTATTTATGTTCATTTAATTGCTCTTGACATTGGTTATCCCGTACAACACTGACAACCTAATCTAGCGTACGGCGGGGACCTCAGTTGGCGAACAACAACTATACAGACATTAATTACTTGACCTTACGTCGTCCTTCCAAAGAATCTCAAAAAGGCGCAGCGTAACAAAACCTATGTCATATATCAGTGAATTCCATTTCTTTATAGTGGAGGTATGTATTTGCTAGTTCTTCGAACGCATTTTGGCTATTTATAATGGAACTAGTAGTCGTACCCGCGCGATGCGCGGTCAATATTAAGAAAATATATAAAGGGACTTATATAGTCATCAAATATATTTTTTGTTCTATTTTTAGTTATTATATTATCCAATAGTTAGTATAATTATATTGTTAATAGAAATTATGACAACTGTCATTATAATATTTCTTTACCTCTCCTATTATATATAAATCGATATAGATTTTTGTGACTCTCCCATTATATATATTTGTTTCCGTTTTTCTATATTTTAAAATAATTTTTAAAACTCAACTTTGAAACTACTCCCAAATTTGAATTGGTAACTCATTATTTTTTAATTTTATTTTTATTAAAATTATTTTAAAACTCTAACTTGAAACTACTTTCCGATTTGAATGGATAGTTTTTCTTCTGTTTTTCCATTTTTTATAGCTATTTATTTTTTTGCCTTTTAGCTTAAAATAATTTAAAAACTCCAACTTGAAACTTGTCACGACCCGGATTTTTCCCCCAATATCGGGATCGTGATGGCGCCTACTCGTGGTAGCTAGGCAAGCCACTGAATTCGTACGATCCTGTTTCTGACATAATTTTAATTAAATAAATGCGGAATACTTTATCGAAATGGATATAACAAATCACAAAGTGAAAATTATACTGAAATCCTCTACCCAAGACGTGGAGTCACCAACTCACAAACTACTATGGAATACTACACATAAAAGTCTGAAGGAAATATAAAATAATTCTGTTTGTCTCGAAACAAAGAGACTACAGCTAATAACATAAATAAAGAAAGATATTTTTTTAATTTCAGTTTTTATTTTAAAATTATTTTAAAACTCCAACTTGAAACTGCTTTCCGATTTGGATGGGTAGTTTTTCTTCTCTTTTTTCATTTTTTTTATATGTAATTTTTTTGTTTTTTATTTTAAAATAATTTTAAAAACTCAAACTTGAAACTACTCCCACCCAATTTGAATGAGTAGTTATTTTTTATATATTTATTATTCATTCTTTCGTTATATTTAATTATAAGATATATACATATATATATATATATATATATATATATATATATATATATATATATATATATATATTAATTACTCTAGTTTATTCATGATCAGTTTTTTTTTATCATTTGATATGATAAAAAAACAAAAAATAAATAAATATAGCTATCTATTCAAATTGGGTGGGAGTAGTTTCAAGTTTGAGTTTTAAAATTATTTTAAAATAAAAAGTAAAAATATTTTACCAATAAAAATTAAAAAAGTGAAGAAAAACTATCCATTCAAATCGGAAAGTAGTTTCAAGTTGGAGTTTTAAAATACTTTTAAAATAAAAATAAAATTTAAAAAAAATAATGAATTACTAAATATATATATATATATATATATATATATATATATATATATTAATTTTTTTTATATGTATATTATATATAAATAGATTTTTCATTTTGTATTTCAAAATAATTTTAAAACTCCAATTTGAAACTTCTCCCCAATTTGAATTGGTAATTCATTATTTTTTCTTATTTTAAAACATTTCCCGATTTGTATGGGTAGTTTTTCTTCTCTTTTTCTTATTTTTATTGGTAATGTTTTTTGCTTTTATTTAAAAATAATTTGAAAACTCAAACTTGAAACTATTCCCACCCAATTTGAATGGAAAATTATTTTTCATATATTTATTTTTCGTTGTTTTTTATCATATTTAAATTATACGATATCTATATTTATGTTAATTCAAATAAAGTGAATATATATATATATATATATATATATATATATATAATAGATTTTTATTTTATTATATTCAAACTTGAAACTATTCCCACCCAATTTGAATGGAAAATTATTTTTCATTTATTTATTTTTCGTTGTTTTTTTATCATATTTAAATTATACGATATATATATTTTATTAATTCAAATAAAGTGATATATATATATATATATATATATATATATATATATATATATATATATATATATATATTTATAATAGTTTTATGTTTTATTATATTACTTTTTGTTTTTTATATGTACATTATATATAAAGATGTGTGTGTATAATTGACGTGGGAAAATGGGGAAATGGATTGTGGGGTGAGTGTTGTGAGTGGGGGAAGAACGTGAAGGAATGGGGAGTTAGGCTAGAAAAGTGGGGATAATGAAATTATTATTTAATTAGTGTTGTTCCTAATTATTAGGAGGAATGTCCTAACATGTTATATGTCATGTTATTATTTTGCCATTTGGCTTCACGTAGGGCTTTTATCTTTTACTTTTAATTATATATAGATTTTATCTTAATGTTTCTTAGTTACATGATTGTCAAGTCTTTTTTGGTGAAAGAAAAAATTTATTCATCATCACCAGGAAAAAAACATACAAAACCAAAACAAAATCGTTTGCTAACTCCCAGGTAGTAGCTACAAGAATCTCTAAATCTATTTTTCTAATTTATTCTATAAACCTACATGTACAAGTTCTCTATCCATCCTATTTCTTTTCTACTGTGCCTGTTGTGCATTCACATTTCAAACCTACAGTGACATATTCACCAAAAATGATAGTATTACATAAGTCAAGATATCATATTAGTAATAGAAAATAATAGTAACCCATTTATTTTGGAAGATAATACTCTCTCAATTTTATGTTTATGTGATTCTATTAAACTCTCCATTTTATAAAATAATAAAATGTCAAACTAGTTTGTTTAGAAAGAAAAAATATTAAAGAAAAAATGAAGTGGGTCGAGGCCGAGCAGGGCGGGTTGAAAACTGAAAAAATAGGTATGTGGGACGGGTTGAAATTTTTGTGGGTTTTGTCAAACCCGCCCCGCCCCATTGCCACTACATACAAACATTGGAGACATTTACAATCACAAATACTTATGTCATACCAAACACACTAATCTTTTAACCTATTTTGCTACCCTGAGTTAAGTGGTCATCACCTTGTGAAATATCACTTACTAGACAGCACATAAGCTGGACGCAGTCGCATGCTCAAATGGAGATAAACCTGAGACCTCCTCGGTCACCAAACTAAGAGCATTGATAAATAAGTTTGTCATTATACATACTAGTAGATTTTCTCTACGTGGGTAGAGCCAAAGACACAGGAAGACGGTGAAATCAAAATGATATATTTTCATTCTTTCCAAAATGATGAGCTAACCTCGCCTCAAGTGCTGGTAGATGATCTGTGCCCTAGAGCATCTTGAATGTTAAAGACACAGTAGAAATGACACAATGTAGCCACTCTAAGAGGCTGCTATTCAGAAATCAGGCAGTACATCCTGAATATCAGTTTTTCGTTCAATTTTTAAGGACAAAAATGTCCTTAAGTATCCTGAAGTTCGAAAATTTTAGTTTAAAATTTTTCAGAAAAAAATACATACTAGCTAATCACTAAATAGCAATCCCCAAGTATGGCTATGTGTGCATTTGCCCCTTAAAGATGAAGCTAGTTACAAGTTACAATCAAATATTTGGACAAATGTTTTGCATGATTATATATTAACGTAAATAGAAATTTGAGGCACGATAAACAAATAGCACTTTGTCATCCAGTTTAGAGTCACCAGTCGATACCCAAATTTCTTGAGATGAAGAGTTTGTCAATGTACAAAATGACAGTGCCAGATGAGGCGACATAATTTTGCATCTGAGTTCTTGCGGAGGCTTCTGAAAATAACAGAGAAAAACAACAAACTCATCAGACAGAAATGAAAAGAAACAACCACCGGAACAGGTCGTGACCTATTTCCAAGATCTGTATACATGGACTATAAGGCATTAGATAGGATGTGAGACAGAAAGATTTAGGTGGCCATGAGCACTGATATGAGGTGTGTCTACGGACCCATTCCAAATAATAAAAAGGCAACAATCGTGTAGGTAGAGATAGAATGAAATGAACAACTGTCAAAAAGAGCTTGTCAGCATACAAGTGCAATCACTATAATAGGAACAATTTGTTCCCTGAACCAAACAAAGTGCAAACTCGGTTTTGACCCCCTTAGTCAACAATTAGGAAGCTAAAACCAAATAAGTGATGAAACAAGCAGGATATGAAATTTCAAACTTGTGTCATGGAAGTCCTTCCCAAGGATGATAGGAGAGGCAGACACAAACAAAAATCCTGATATTTAAACTTCGGTGTCATAGTATAAGAAGGAGCGGCTATCCAACAATCAGGATTATGATGTCCTGGTATTTCAATTCATAATTAATTTTAAGCCCAAAACAGGTTGTGCCACTAAGAATCTAAGCAAATTACTGAACGAATTGGACAAAGCTAAATAATGGTAGATCCAGGAATTTTAACTAGGGCATTCAATAAATTAGAACTTGAGACAAGGGAATTCAAATGAATATATGTATATATGAAAAAAATCATCTTTTACCCTATTTATGCTGTACGATTTTCCGACAAAGGGATTCAATTGAACCCCTTTCATAGCTGTGGCTCTGCCACTAAACCCAAACCAAGTTCATTTCTGAACAAAGTTACTGTGCCAGAAAGTGCACTGGACTTGAAGTTCTATTTCAGGGTACATGAGTTGTTGGTTGGGTCAGAGATACAGGAACTAAGTTGAACCGCACACTCACCATCTTCATTAAGCTTGTTCATCAGCTGTTGCCGGGTGGGAAGGGCATACATTCCTGCAGACACAGCTTTCCTGATGGCCCATCCATGATATGGAGCAAACACTTGTTGATATGCTTTTGATGCTGGATCCTTCAAGGAATTTCCCCTGCCAAAGACAGTTACCAAATGTGAACATCAACTATTGCTATTAAAGCTGAAAACAAAGATACCTGTTAGAAGAGGTGATAAGACCAGTTAGTAACTGATAACATTCAAATACTACAAATCTCAAAGTTTTGCCATAACATTTCAAAATATTTAGCTACATCCCAGCACCTAAGAAGAATGAAAAAACAAACCAAGAATTTGAGATTTATCTACCCTTGCCAAATCGGCCACCAGAAGGGCAACAACAGTTGATTTGCAGAATAGAATAAAACTCCATAATATGTTGTGACTTGTCACTGACTTCCATCCACCTTAAAATCAACAAGTAAACTAAAGTTCGAAATTTAACCTACAATTACTTGCGAACATCAACCTATGTTAATGATTCCCGACCACATGGGTAGATTCATGTGAACATCCATCAGGTCACGCCAAAAACTGACATTTCTCACTCAAAGAAAAGCTGACACATGCATCAAGTACTCTTTCACTGTCCTTCATAGATTTAAAATATGCAAATTTGCTTTTTGGGGGGATAGTAATGTTTCAAACTGCTATGCATGATGTTCACGCCTACTCCTCCCGTTCCCCTCTTTAGAGAAGGAAAAGAGATAGTATTGGTTCTCTGGCGAGAAAAGTAGGTACTAATGAGTTCCATTAAAGGGTTTTATGATACTCTGGCCATCTGAAAGAGTTAAAGACGAGCACAACTAGGTAATGTTCTTGCAGGTTGAAATACAGAAGTTAGTCAAGCACGTAACAAGTTTAACCAAGCAAATTGAGGGCCCATTATTGAGTAATGACCAGTCATACTATCAACAAAATTGCAATAATAAATAAATAAGTTGGTAAACATTTTCTCTGTTGCAAGTTTCATGCTTAATTTTGATTCTTCTTGTCAGACTTCCTCATCTTAACCATCAATCATCTGAACTTGGATAACATCTGTTCTAATCATCTTGACAGAAGCTCATAACTTCCTGTCTTCTTTCTCTTATTCTTCTTCAGCAGCAAAGAAGAGAAAGACCTGGTGAAAAAGCAAGTTGTAAAACCTAGAACTTGTATACTTCCTCAAGTCTCTTTCTCAACCTCAACTGCAATATTCCTCAGCGCCAAGCTAACGGGAGGTTTCTTTCTTTCTTCCTGAAGAACTGGATACACGCCTACACCTCGTAGCAATGGCTTTACAGTAGTGGTCCATAGGCAGAGAAGAGAGGGAGAGTTCAAAGATGATCTTGGGCTTCTAAAACTAGTGTACGTACAGTTAATCCGCAAGTTTATGGAATTTCATGTATGTGTGTCCCTGTTGCTGGAAAAATCTGTTGTCATAATAGGAGTATATTTTATTTTTGATTGGTATTCTACCTCATTATGTTCTGTTCTCCCTTTCTAAGTACAAGAGAAATGTTGTTCGGGTGAATCTCTGAACATCTGCAAACCTGATGTTCACAGAAGTTGACATCTGACATGTCTGTAACCCAGAAGAAATAGGCCCATGGTATTAAATAAGCAGGCAGTTTATATACCAAAGGCCTGCCAGAAGAAGGGCACAGAATTGAAAATTACTCAAAAGTCAAAAACACAGAATAATAAATTGGCTTTTGGACCAAAAGGACTTGGTCAAAGTTTGTAACATCATCAGAAAATTAAGAACGTAGAACACTGTAAATACCATGCCTTTGGATTCCAAGCTTCTCAGCCAAGAAAAGTTTTTCATAGAGGATATTTTCAGGTTTTATCAACCAATAAACTGTTTTTCAAGAATTTGTGAGATTCATAACAGGAATTGCTAGTAATAAAGGAAAAATATAAGCATAAAGGAAAAAGATAACAAGCATACTCTGAGGCTATAATCTGCTCGAATAAAACCTTAACCATATCCAGCCCACGTTTAACTCTTAACAAGTTCCTTGTATGACTACCTGCCCTCCTCACACAGTCTGCTTGAACATCTTGATCCATCATCGCTTTCAATGTTGTAATAGATTTTGAAGCCTCTGCCAGATCATCCACCTGTGGTCACCATTAACAATTGCCCAATTACTCGATCAGCAATATTTTTGTGAAAAAACTGCATATACCTACATGCATATATTCATATGCAATATATGCTGCTACCACAAGAATATGTTATCAAAGGAAAACCAACTATCAATGGATGTCAAAGGGCAAGCCTTTTTGCTTTAAGCAGTATCCACGTTCGGAAATGTAGTACATGTAAGACGACCAATATATTATTATATGAATACCCAAAAAAATAATCGAGCTTCCCAACAGAAGGCATATGAGACAAGTTATCAGATTAATAAATTTAATAATATCTGTCCATTTCAGCTTTTACTAATCAATGTGATCAATTTCAACTCACAAATATAGCTTAATTAAATAATTAAATTTGACTACTGGAAAACAACACAAAATGCACGATCAAAAACTTTCCACTTTAACCTTTGAAAAGTAGAAAAATAAAACATATTATGATTCACAAGGAGTAACATTTAGCAGCTGCCATTCAATAATTACACATTAAATATGATGACAACAAAAATTTATAGGGAAAAAAAAAGATCAATCAAAAAGCGAATTGAAAAGTGAATTAAATGCCGTCAATCACAGTGCAGGGGAGGATAACCTTGGCGACGTAATCGAGCTCGGCAAACTTGAAGGCGATACCAAGGCAGCGGAAGAGAGGGGAGACCAAAGTGCAAGCGCGAGAGAAAGGGGCAACTTCCAGCTGAACAGCTTCGTCTAGGGTTTGAGAATTTAAAGTGTTGGCTAGGTCTTTGAACGCATCCGCCATTTTCCTAAGGGGCTTTTCCTCGGCGGTGTGATTCGCCATCGAATCGGGCGCTGCGGTTTCGCCGGAGTTTTGAGGTAATATTGGTCTGGCTCCAAAATATGTATTGCCCGACGATGGTGAAAAATGAAAATGAATCTAATTCCGAGCCTTTGTTATTCTTGGGAATCTATCTGTTCAGGTGGACTCCAGAATCCTGATCTGTCTTCTTTCTACTAACAGATTACACTAATAAATATGGCTGGAAAGGGACAAAGCGAGATAGATTTTAATTGGAGTAAATGTCCGAATTTGTCTATGTAGGAGTACTATGTAATATCTAGAGCTGTTTAATTTTGCTCTCCCTTAAAAATTTTGACCCATTCATAAGGAGTATCAACCAAAATGAAATTCTTTTGGACTCAAAGAAAAAAAAAAATATATATATATATATATATATATATATATATATATAACTACTCCCTTCAAAGACGCTATTTTCTTAATGATCGTTTGACCAGTTAAGTATAGCGTCTTTTATAAAGACGCTATATTTGCATCTATAGGTACAACGTCTTAATAATAGTTATACATATGTAAATATCGTCTCCCCCACAACAACAAAACATATTACCCTTCTAAACAGTCCCCCCTCCCATATTTAATCAAAAAGTTCGAGTGGAGCTCACCGGTCCCACAAAAAATATAAATTCTAGGTCTCACGTGCTAGCTAAGGCATTATCTCGAACATTGTTGCTTGTTCGGCTCCTAATCACAAAAAATTCAACTTTCTAAAAACCTTAAATCGAGGTATTCCGACTTAATTTTTGTTAAAACTTGTATAAAGCATATTAGTTGGTTTTTATGTACTCTATGTTATTTTGTGATTGTTATTTTGTGATTGGTTTGCGATTTAACTAATTTGTTATTTTTTATCTGGACTATAATATTAGTGTGCTAAAAAAATCGTAAAATAGATAAATTGTTATTAGTTGTTAGAAAATTGTCAATTAGTTACTTTTACTGTGGTATGTGTATTTTCGTGATTGTTTTGTGATTAAATTGATTTGTTATTTTATCTGGTTTAGATTATTTATTTGCTAAAATACTAGTAAACTAGATAAATTGTTTCTTTAGTTTGCTGTAGTGGTATCTTGTGGCCTAATGTAGTGCTCGTATATGTAATGTAGTGACCTTTTTGCGTAGGAAAATGTAGTGCCATTTAACGTAGTATCCTTGTTGTTGTATAAATTAATCATTTAAGTATCTCTTATTCCAAAAAGCACATCAAAAAGTCGATAGTTCAAACACAAATTATCTCCAATTATAATCAGAAAATGTAAGAACATAGAATTCGAGATACATTGGTGCTACCATGCCTCAAATATTGTGTCCGAAACCAAAATATGAATATTTAATAATTAAACACTATATAGTTACAAATATTAATTATTTAATTTTGTTATAGTAAAAAATAGGTGAATAACTAACAAACAAATAAAATAACAAACAAACATATGAAATAATAAAATTAACATATTAAAGTAACATATAAAATATAAAATTGTAAATTTGAAAATATATCAACCTAATTAACAATATAGTCAAAATATCAAATAAAATTTAATAAAGGTATTGCAATATATTTAAGCAATGAAAAAGAAAAATAATGTAATTAATTTTGTTGAATTTATAGTAATTGTCTGGATGTTCCTCCTTTGCATCCCTGACCTGCCTTGTTAGAGCTAATATTTGCTACAGGCTAAGGGTCTTCCTACATATGGGAGGGCAATTAATGGCCCGGTCTTTCCGTGCTAGAAGAATAAACGATATGCGGGACTTTACTTACCATCTCCTTTCTCGTACAGTCAAACGCCTACATGGTACGTGTTTTTATAGGATTGTTAAGATCGGTCGGATGCAGTTGGATTGGTCGTTGATCAAGGCTTTGATAGAGTCGTGGCGACCAGAGACGCACATATTTCATTTGTCCATTGGTGAGGCCACTACCACATTGCAGGACGTGGAAGTCATGTATGGACTGCCGGTTGATGGAGTTATTGCTGCTTTGCCGCATGCCATGAGAGAGTATATAGGAGATCAGTACCTAGAGACGTTGCAGCGGCTTACTCGTTTCCGTCAAGCGGACGAGGGTGCATTGATTGCGACTAGTCGTCTTGCATTGACACCTATCTAGCTGTATTCGGAGGCCATCCAATATTTGCACCCAGCATTACCATCGGACCAACATGCCTTCATAATCGCTCGTTCGCCACTTTGGTTGGTCAATACGTCCGGATATTTATTAATGCAAGAAAAATAAAAAAATTATGGAAAATTTTGCTATTTATTTCTGTTAAGCGCATATATAACTAAAATATGCTAGTCAATCTATAAGCAAGAAAAAAAAACACGTAACGTGGTATTTAACTATGTTGTGCGTTGCGTGCTAATAATTCTTTACGGTACAATACAGCTTTTCCAAAAAATAAATTTTCAAGACTTGAGCTTTACGAGGTTGACAAGACAATACACACAATGGGGTATGTAGCCTCGCTATGATTCGCGTGCTAATGATTCTTTACAATACAAAAATATTTTTCTAAAATGACAGCTTTACATGTCGACAAGACAATACATATAACGTGGTATTTAACCACCATATTATCCGCGTGATAATATTTATTTCGGGAATAAGAAAGGTTCTTAGACTGAACCAAGCCATATATATTTCAAAGACCATTTGCATAAATACTACAACATCCATTAAAAAATGCCACTACGTGTATTAATGTTAAATATCAAAAAAATATTTTGAAGGTTTTTTTAAATGGGTTTATGTTAGATTGTTGTACTGAAGTATTAATGTTAAATATAAAGAAAAATTACCAACAATTGAAACATAATTGTATTTCATACACTCTGCAAGATAAACAAGTACATACACTTATTACGACCACATTACGGAAATAAAAAACTACTTGTATCTTTGATAGTTGCACACATCATATGAACTTCCACCAGGAGTTGGATTACCACCGCCACCTAAAGTAGTCGAAGGACATTTACGACGGTCGTGTCTTGATTGCGAGCATATGCCACATTTATGCACATAAATGGTATAACCAATATCCATTTGGTTATGTATACACATTGTTTTTGCACTTGTAACTCATGCAAACACTATTTGTTACGCACAATTTTAAATGGTTTCAGTGGCCAGTAATGCTTAGCACCCACTGGCTGTAACTGTCCACTATTTAAGTATGCACTAACACTATATTCCTTATTAACGTATCAGATTACTGCGAAACCTGTATGTTGAAAGCACTTCATAACATTTGAGCATGACATGTGGTAGATGGATCGTTACCCAAAATAATACAACCTTATGGCTTTATTTATGATGTGTGTATTATTCTTCTAGTTTTGATGGATAGCGGTGCGAACTTCAAAAATATTTCGCTCGTTGCAATACTATAAAAATAAATACCAATGTGCCCGTCTCCTATATTTCTCAAATCTTTTCATTGGTATTGGCATAAATTCAACACCCCTTCCATCAATGACGATTAACCCATAGCCCTTTCAACAAACCTCACCGTTATCTATTTAAATAAGTAGTGACGGGCAATTCACATGCAAACTTTAATAACCCATTGAAAGACTCTGACACATTTGTAGTCAGGGTTCCCCGTTGTCTGCCACCATCTCAGTGCAATGTCAAATAGTCAAGCTCATATAGTATCAACGAATGATAGGCTCCTTTGTCTTCCTGCCTGATCGATTTCATGCGCCTCCTCAATTTGCACGCGTGGTGATCAGTTGCAGCAAACCACAATAAATCATGCAAGTTCTTGTTGGGATATATGTGCCTTATGGAAATTGGCCTTCAGGTGCCTCGCATAGTAACTGTGGTATGCATACGGTTTCTGCCATGCAGGCAAATACTATACAGAACTTAAAATACTTCCATGACGATAAGATATTGGACAAATACCTAAACGTTGTTTGACAACGTGCTCCTTCAAGTCGTTTAAAAATAACGTTCACGTCTCTTGGATTTCGTTGGCACAAATAGCAAAGCCAAGAGAAATATACCTCCATTACCATCTATTGCAATAGTGATCAACAACTTAATATCATACTTTCCATAGAAATGTGTGTCGTTTATGGATATTACTGGATGGCAATGCACAAAATCACCAGTTGCTGGTTTGAAGGCCCCAGACATATATCTGAATATATATTCTGGTATTCCAGGACTCCGCTAAAGCTTCCATTTAACAACAGTCTTGGAGTTAAAGTGTTGTAATGCGGCCATGTACCTGGGTAGAGATGCAAATGACTTATACTAGTCACCGTAAACAATTTCAAATGCATGTTTGTGCCCAAAAAATGCCTTTCTTTTGGTAATAGTACACCCACATTCCTCGTGGACAGATGTAATACATTATTTGATCTTGTACCTTATGAAGGCTTCAATGTGTGGAATCAAGACTAGAAAAATCAAGTCAATATCCAAGTTCAAGTGATTCATATTGAATGTGTACATTTCACAATTGTGGGTGCCAATGTATTTACCCATAAACCACATATTTGTTTTCTTCTTCCTTACACGCTGCATCTAATTAAAACCCGTAAACCATCTACGACATACAACATTGTATACATTTGTAGATGACTCTCATACCATTATTTTACGGCACTATTTTACGATGTACATTTCCACCGCCCTAATTAGGCGCATCTTATCAGACAAAATATGCCCTTTGACAGCGCCGTCTGGTTCATCCCACACTAATGTCCAAATTTTATCAATATCCCTTGAGAGGGCATCCACAACGGGCATACTTGACAAATTATCAAGGTTGGGAATATGACTTGATTGAAACGGCACGTGGGACTCATACACTCTTGGTCTAACGAGAGGTGGAGCATGCCCCCTCATCAAATCAGGTTCATCATTCTCTTGCTCCCCATCATCACCCTCGTCGGGGAAGGGTGTTGTCACACCTCCCATTTTTTACTACCCCAACTGCTTAAAAGCGTATAAATACACTTGTAGGGTATACCCCGACGTTCAATTACCCGAAACGGATAAAATAACGTAAGGGAAGGAGTTTTTCCAATTAAAGGACAATCGGTTCGGGATTTTATTAGAGATTAATCAGGAGTCGCCACTTGGGAATGACAATGGTGTCCCAAGTCACCGGTTAATCCCGAATCCGAGGAATTTTGACTCTTATAAATGTATGCGAAGCAGAGATCCGGATAAGGAACTCTGTTAACCCGGGAGAAGGTGTTAGGCATTCCCGGATTCCGTGGTTTTAGCACGGTCGCTCCACTGTCGTTCTTGACTTTTGTTTGACTCAATTATAGATTTTAACAACATAATGCACTTTTACGTTGAGCATTATTTTTTAGGAATTTGCGGTATCACGAAAACACACCTCGAGTCATACCGCAACCAGTACGCCTATGACTTTTGGTGTATTTCAACTTTACCGGGATTTGGATTTGAGTCGCACCAAGTGCACACTCGTTCATAGGAAGGTATATTAAAAATCGTGCCTAAAGATAGTCTATCGGCTTTTAATTATTTTAGGTATGACTATGGAATTAACTAATAGTCACCCCGAGTCTAATCGTATTACATCATTACTAAAAGGGGCCCCGTTGTTATTCGGGCGAGGCTCGTCCCAATTTAATTTATTAAAGTCCGGTCCTATTTTGTTCAACTACATTTGCTATATATTGTTTTTTGCCTTATTCGTATTGCTAACACTATAATAACCCAGGCCCGTCGAGTTCATCTTATTTATTGGGCCTGGTCTTCTTTTCATTTAAATAAACGGATCCGCAAAAAAGCTAGCCCAAGCCTCAAAGCCCAGAATGTCTTCGAACTCTTGATCAATAGACTAAGTAATTTAATAGGATAGTTTAGGCCCAACGCTATACAAGGCCCAAACCAAAATGTAATGATAAAATATAACACAGAATACATAATGAAACAAATACTCAGAATTCAAAACGAAATCGAACCATTTTTATTTATTAACAAAGAAATCAGTACACAAAGGCAGTAGACTTAAGTCAATGATTCATGTACAGGAAAGCTCAAACAATTGCTATCACTATATGCTCATAACTAAAAATCCAGACTGATATCCAATTATTTGCTAAAAGGAGCATTTTGGGACACAAGTCCACTTTGCCTAGGAAATTAAGTTAAAAGAAGGTGATTCAATTAATTATTTAAAGTATAAAGAGAGAAGCTAAATTATTAATCACAGATGTTTATTATACTACTAATTTCATTGTGAGCTACATCCCTCATCATCACCAGTTCATCCTAATCGAATTGCTTCAATATCCAATTATCTACCCTTTTAAAACTTAATCAGATTTGAGCCTATGTTTACAAATAGACTAACTACCAGTTTAAACAATCATTGAGGGAACTTAAATTACTCTTAATCTAGCGGCTCAAGAACTTGTCATGATTGAACTATTGACCTTGCTTTAAACTTAGCTCATCGGCAAACTGTTAACTCAGATATTCATGAATCACTACCCGTTCTAACATCTTTATTCCGTGTTGAGGCATTAGCTAAGTGACAGTGGTTTTACGAAATTCTTTGTGAGGCCAGAATTATTGATGATCTTAGAAATCATGATTCGTTTACTTATGTTTTAAGTTTTTTCCTATTTAAACTAGGTGTAATGTATTACTATGACTATACTACCACTATATCACTAATTATTACAAGGCTTTTGTTTCTGTTTTATACCACTGTATTCTATACTATCTCCAAACTATAGATCTAAGCTATCAGGACAGTAATACAAATGAATTACACAACATATAAACTAAAAGGATCTTCATGTCATTCAATCAACTCGGGATTACAACTTCAAGTATAGAGTAGTGTACCTGAATAACAAACGAAAATCCAATGAGTCTAGGGATAAGCAGGTAAGTAACAGCAATCAACTTAGAGCAATGCAACAGGAAGATTTGAATGCCAAATGAATGAGACCAAACAGCAATCAGCAAAGCAGGAAACCCAGCAAAATCCAATTATAAATCCAGACCCCAAATCCGAGCAGAGAACTTCGAAACCCAAAGAAATTAACAAGTTTCTACTCTAAGAACCCCCGAAATCTTACTGCTAAACTGCTATTTTAATCTCTGAAGTTTTTTGGTATTCAAGTTTTAGATATATTTTCAGAATTGCTTAAGTTCCAACCCCCTTTTCAGCCCTTCTTAGAGGTATATATAGTTGTGATAAAGGGCTGATGACTTGGGGAGAAAGTATGAGATTAATCCCACTTCTCCCCCTCCTAAAATTATGAAATCTACACTTTAGCCCCAATTTCTGTTAACAAAAATCCTTCCAGCATGTGCTGGAAGGTTCTAAAGATTCCTTTTAGGGGCTTTTTACCAATGTAACCTTAGGGGTTTGAGATTTTTACAGATTTCCCTTTTTAGGGAGACCATTATACCCTTAAATCTCTGCAAAATTGCAGAAATCAGGGGTACAAAGGACTCCCCTACCCTCTTAGGTTCTAACTATTTACTATTTTACTTTTCAAACTCCCACTTGTGCCCTTAAGGGCAATGCTGATTTACTAGATATACCTAGGTTAAGTTTCAGCATCCTTTGCACCTATTTAACTAATAGCCAGCCCTTGCATTAGTATTTAAGGGCTGGCCAAATTTATTTTAAGGGACTATTTCATTTTTAACCACTTCTGGATCTATTTCAGTTAATTAATACTAAGTTATTTCAATTTTAAGCTAATTGCAGGCATAGCCTGTTTTATTATTAAAAGTAACTCTTTAAAAATCTAGCCAGTCTCAAGTTGAAACTTAGCTTTGGCTATTAAAGCCATTTACTGAACAACTGGGCCCAAAACCTTTACAGGTTTGGCCACTTTGCTGTTCAGGGCTCTGAAAAGAGCCTGGGCTAGTCTGCATTTGCATACATAGCCATTTTGCACAACCAGCCACTTTTAAAGTGGGCTGTGTGTTAGGGCCTTATAGAATAGGTCAACCCTTTGCAAGGTTGACCATTCTTAGGCCAATTATTTAACTTATAGCCTAATTTTGTTCAATTTCAGTTTTAATCTATTTTTAGAAACTAGCCATTTATGAAACTTAGCACTACAACTATAATCAATCCTCCTAAAGTATGAAAGGCCTTTAACAGTATTCATACTAACAATAAACCTAATGCAAACTCAGTCATTTTGACATTCAAATGCACATATAGTCATATGAAACCAAGCAATGTTCATCAGTCAATTAAAACTCAAAAGGCAGGTTTGATAATTATGAATCTTAATTAATCAACTCTCATGACTCAATTTCATATACCAAAGTGTTAATTAACATCAAGCAGACCTAATTGCAACCAATTCATGCTAGATGATTCATTGAAAGACCCAAAGCATACTCAAGATTCATGAATACAAATATATAGACACTAAATTCCCCAGAAGAAATGAAACATGACTTATTTTAAACAAGAGAGCAATGGACGTTGGCAAAACAATGTGAGAATGGTATTCAACCAGACCTACTAATCTAAAACTTTTTCCAAATACCAACCTAAATCTAAAGATGAAGATGAAGAGATGAAGAGCATGAAGAAACAGTAAAGAAGCATACTTCATCTATTATGTGAGGTAACAGAGAAGAAGCTCCATTTAAGCTATTAAAACTAACAAAGAAGACTAGATTCAAAAATTAAACATGCAAAAGGAGATGTCGAAGATCAACAAGATCGAAAGAGCCTAATGCTAACAAAGGACGAAAAATAGAGACAAAAGAAAGGATATCAGAACAAGAATCCATACAGAGAAGCAAACAAGCAAGCTAGCTAATAACAAATGACTACACAGCCAATCATGTGAATAGTCATGCTTTGAACCTCAGAAACCAACAACCAAACATATAATCGAAATAGAACAGAAAGAAACATAGAAACGAACAAGTTCAGACAACTTAATACTAACAGATGTAGTCATATGGCTTCTAAACTTAAAGAAAACAGAGAGATGGACTAGGATATGTAAGATGAAACGATATGAACAGAAAAAGAAAAGAAACAGAAAATCAGCAGGAAAAAATATTAAAGACTATCATGCGAGACACAAAATATCGAAAACAAATAAAACATGCAAGACAACAAAGAACATAAATCAAAGAAAAATTAAAAAAAAAAACAGCGAAAGGAAGGGGGACTTAGCTCGCAGGGCCGGTCCCCTGAGCTTCCTATCCTTCTCTTTTCTTTATTATTCCCAGATTTAGACCTTTTCCTCTTCTTGTTCTCTTTTTCTTTATTCTTTTCAGATCTCTTTTTTTAATTTCTTTCAGGTGCTTTCTTTCAGGCTTCAAGGCGAAGCCTTTTAGGATTTTGAGTTGTAGGGGATGCTTGGGGATGGTAAAAGAACGGATCTTGGGGTGATTTGATTTTGGGGGTCGCCGGAGTTAGGGTTCCGACGACCCTTTTTGGGATATTCGAAGCGATTGGGGTAGATTCGAGGGGAACCAGTGGTATAGGGATGTAGATCAAATGGAGAGGGATGGAACGGCGTTGGTTTGGAGGTGAGATTCATTGTTTGGTGGTCACCGGCGGTAGATTCCGGTGACCGGAGTTCTAAAGAAAGGGGGGGTTTCTGGGGTAATGGATGCGTGATGAGACGAAGAAGAAGGAGAAGAAGAGAATAGGAGAAGAAGGGGGATAAGGAGCGGCCGGCGACCACCGTAGGGAGTGGTGGCCGCCATGGCCGTTGGTTGAAGATGAAGAGGGGAGAAGAAGAAGACACTAAGGCGGCTAGGTTAGATCGATTAGAGAAATGGCCGAAATTGTTCAGACAGAAGCCTTTTATAGGCAAGGCGTCCGAGGTGATCTGGGCGGTTGATCTGATGAAGATCAATGGTTCAAACCAAGCGTTACTAAAACGATGTCGTTTGGATGCTAATGAGACCAAAGTCTCGCCCGTTAGATCAACTGGGACGGACGATCCAGATTTGATCTCTCAAATTAAACCATTAATTCACCTAATTATCCAGACCATTGGATTCAGCCTGACAGACGGCTGAGATTGCATCTCACAATTCAATCTATCAAATAATGCCGGATTGATTTTCAGCCGTTAGATTAAATCTAATGAACGGCTGAGATCAAATCCTTCATTGGCCTGGACCGGTTCTCTTTGGGCTGAGATATTGGGCCACTAATTTCAAATTCTTTTGGCCCAATGTAATTATACCTATATATAATTTTTTTTGTATTTTTCTGGTTTTTAATGATCTTTATGTATTTTCTTTTATATTTTTTTTCTTTTTCTTTTATGGAAAATTATAAAACCTAATTTCCTACTTACTCTAATTATTTAGTACTTTTTTGGCAATTTTCTACTATTTTTCCTAATTTCTACTACTTAACACTATTTTTGCCATTTTTCTTAAAATCTAACTAATTTAACAAATTAATTATCTAGCCTTGTTTTTTTGATTTTCTTCTAATTTCTACTTATTCAAACACAAAAGTACAGCCAATTTCAAACAAAGCAAGTAATTGCACTCAAAAATATATTTATTTTAATTTTGAAATTGTTTGCTTGGTGCAAAAATCATGTGCTCACACTTGGTATTGCAGTTTGACCTTTTTGTGCTTTGCCACCGAGAGGGAGGCTCTCCGTGACGTCTGTGATGTTTATTTGATGCATGAAGTGACTGATATAGGCTTGAGGGTTGCCTACATATCCTGGGCTAAACAGGAATCAGGTCAGTGTAGTTCGGGAAGGTCTGGCAGTTTTGAAACTACCAGACTCACTGTTGCATTGACACTGTTGAGATCTGCTGACTTACTCCTTATTACACCGGGGAAAATGTAAAATGAAGAAGCTATTCTAAGCTATGATCCTACAATTACAATTGTTCCTAATCTAGCTTTTGCTCTTCTTCCCTTTCCGTGATGCAGACTCTCTTTCTTTTGTTGATTTTCTTTGATGCTGACTCTCTTTTTTGATTTTCTTTGATGCTGACTCTCTTTTTTGTTGATTTTCTTGTTTTCCTCTTTTTTATTTTCACCGGTATTTCTTGATCTCGAGCCGAACCTCGCTCAAAACAAAACAACAAACTACATTTTTTCTTTTTCTCGCCCTAAGCGGGCTTTTAGCTGTATAAACCATGACGTGCAAAAAATGTATTCCCGTATTTGAAGCGTGGGCGCCTAATCGAAATTTAAACGTGCAATGCAAATGCAGAAAAGTATTCCCGTATTTAAAGGTGGGCGCCTAACGAAATTTAAACGTGCAATGCGATGCTAAAAGTATTCCCGTATTTGCAGGTGGGCACCTAACGAATTTAAACGTGCAATGCAATGCAGTAAAATATTCCCGTATTAGAGGGTGGGCACCTAACGAATTTAAACGTGCAATGCGATGCGTAAAAGTATTCCCGTATTGAAGGTGGGCACCTAACGAAATTAAACGTGCAATGCGATGCGTAAAAGTATTCCCGTATTGAAGGGTTGGCACCTAACGTAAATTAAACGTGCAACGCGATGCGTAAAATATTCCCGTATTCGAAGCGGGCACCTAACGTAAATTAAACGTGCAACGCGATGCGGAAAATATTCCAGTATTAAGTGCGGGCACCTAACGAATTTAAACGTGCAATGCGATGCGTAAAAGTATTCCCGTATTAGAAGGGTGGGCACCTAACGTAAATTAAACGTGCAATGCGATGCGTAAAATATTCCCGTATTGAAGGTGGGCACCTAACAGAATTTAAACGTGCAACGCGAATGCAGAAAAGTATTCCCGTATTAGAAGGTGGGCACCTAACAGAAATTAAACATGCAATGCAAATGCAGAAAATATTCCCTCAACCTGAGGACTGGGGAGTGGCTTTTAAAAGATGTTACCTTCCTCTTTTTGGTATTTTCTTTTTACCAACTTATCTCTTGCCTGTGAATTTCTCCACTTATTCGGCGGACTTTCTCTTTTTGGTATTTTAAATTTTCCACATTGGTCACATTCACTTTAAAGTGATTAGTGACAATTGTTTCCCGTATTAGAAGGTGGGCACCTAACAGAAATTAAACGTGCAATGCGATGCAGAAATGTATTCCCGTATTAGAAGGTGGGCACCTAACAGAAATTAAACGTGCAATGCAAATGCATTCCCGCAGCCTGAGGACTGGGGAGTTGATTTTAAAAGATATTACCTTCCTCTTTTGGTATTTTCTTTTACCAATTACCTCTTGCCTGTGAATTTCTCCACTTATTCGGCGAGCTTTCTCTTTTTGTGTTTTCTATTTTCCACATTGGTCACATTCACTTTAAAGTGATTAGTGACGATTTGTTCCTGCATGAAACCAAATTTATTAGATATAAATTGCTGGCAACTGGCATCTGCCGTCCCCACTTCTTATAGCTTCCTTTGTTTTTGCTTTCTCATGCTGCATGACTTTCAACTTCTTATCCCTTACAAACTCTTTTTGTATTTTCTCATTTCTCCATTTTTGTTTTGTTTTCTTTTCCTTTGGCCATGTTTGCCAAGCTTCTTTATTTCTTTCCCAAATCTTCCTTCTTTCTAATCCAGTGTCGTTTCAGCTTTCGTTATCAGGAGCTGGTAGTTATCTCTCAAAAGGTAAACAATGAAATGCAGAAAAATGAAAGAAAGGTAAGGGCGTTTTGGAGAGATGATAGAACTTATCTGGGTATTTGCCGGCTGATTCCGCCGACCATGCCATGTATTTAAACTCTGACCCAGTTCGTTCCAATCATTATTCTGACTCTGAATTGCCTTTAACCCAAACCGATACTATTTTTCTTGCCTTTTCTCTTTTTCTGATAGTCCTCACGATCGCCCTACGGTGCCTCGAATGGTTTTCACCAATAAGACTCTCTCATTTATTCTCTCAATCTCACAAATCATCTCACAGTGCCGATTAAGGTTTTCACTGATGAGACTCTCTCATTTTATTTCTCTCAGACTCACAATCGCCTCACAGTGCCGGTTAAGGTTTTCACTCATTTTTATTTTATTATTATTTTTTTTCCATTTTTCCTTTTTGTATTTTGTTTTCTGTACCACGGGTATTTTCCGATGCTTCGCTCCTCCTTCGTTGTATTTGTTATCATCTCGTAATCGATCAGAAGGTCTTTCTTTGGACTGTAACGTGGCTTTTGGATGGGTTAAGAAAGAAAGGTATAAAGGCTCAAAATCTCGCGAGGTTTCAAAAATATTTACAACTCTCGGAATTATTAAACATAACTTCTGCCCCAGTTTCAATATGTGGGGAATTTTTGGATTTTTTCTTTATTGTGACTGAACCTCAGTGAGGTTGCCTACGTACCCTTTCGGGATCAAGTCAAGACGTAGTTCATCCAACTTCATTAGTTAGATGGATTTCTTTTTGACTTTTTCCCGATTTCTTTGTCTTTTTCTCTTTTTTTTTCATCATTTTTTTTCATCATTTTTTCATTTTCATTTTTTTTTTCATTTTTCCATCATTTCATTTTTCATTCTGGCAATTTCGATCTTATTGCACTAGAGCGATTCCGAGAGAGGGATATGAAAGAATTCATTCATTAAGGCTCAAAGGGGTTATCAATGGATAAAGTGTTTGGATAGAGAATAAAATGCCTTCGTCATTTCAATTCCAAAATCACAACAAAATACAAAACACATAATTGAAAAGGAATCATACATAGTATCTTTTGACCGCATCCGAATTGATAGCAGTCTCTACGCACTTTCCTTCAACATCTGTTAAATATAATGCTCCATTGGACAACACCCGTGATACCACAAACGGTCCCTGCCAATTTGGCGCAAACTTGCCCTTTCGCCTCGGCCCAATACGGTAAGATACGCCTCAAGACCGGTTGTCCGACTTCAAACTTTCGAGGTCGTACCTTCTTATTATATGCTCTGGTCATTCTTCATTGATACAACTGCCCATGACAAACCGCGGCCAACCTCTTCTCATCAATCAAACTCAACTGTTCCAAACGGGCTTTTACCCATTCATCATCATCTATCTCAGCTTCGGCTATGATCCGTAATGACGGTATTTCTACTTCTGCGGGTATAACAGCCTCCGTTCCATACACCATTGTATAAGGTGTGGTTCCGATAGAAGTACGCACTGTCGTGCGGTAACCCATGAGAGCAAAGGGTAGCTTTTCATGCCATTGCCTGGATCCCTCCACCATTTTTCGGAGAATCTTCTTGATGTTCTTGTTCGCCGCCTCTACTGCACCATTCGCCTTTGGCCTGTAAGGTGTGGAATTGCGGTGTGTGATCTTAAACCTTTCACAAACTTCCGCCATGAGATGACTGTTTAAATTGGCTCCATTGTCCGTGATAATCACCTTGGGAATTCCAAATCGGCATATAATATTCTTCATGCACAAAATCCACCACCGCTTTCTTCGTCACTGCCTTGAATGTCTTAGCCTCAACCCACTTGGTGAAATAATCAATTGCAACCGGAATGAACCTGTGCCCATTAGAAGCGGCTGGATCTATAGGGCCGACGACATCCATGCCCCAAGCAACAAAGGGCCAAGGTGCTGACATTGTATGCAACTCGTAAGGCGGAGAATGGATCAGATCCCCATGTACCTGGCATTGATGGCATTTCTTTACATACCCGATACAATCACGCTCCATAGTGAGCCAGTAGTATCCCGCTCTCAAAATCTTCTTTGCTAAAACATATCCGCTCATGTGGGGTCCGCATACTCCGGCATGTACTTCAATCATGATTCCATCTGCTTGTTGTGCATCCACATATCGCAATAAGCCCAGATCCGGTGTTCTTTTGTATACCACTCCTCCACCGAGGAAAAATCCATTGGCTAGACGCCTGATGGCCCTCTTTTGGTCTCCTGTGGCTTGCTCCGGGTATTTGCCAGTTTTCAAGTATTCCCTAATATCATGATACCACGGCTCTCCATCCGACTCTTCTTCCACAACGAAGCAATAAGCATTCTGATCACGGACTTGGATCTGAAGCGGATCTATATATGTCTTGTCAGGATGATGCAACATAGAGGACAATGTGGCCAAAGCATCCGCGATCTCATTGTGCATTCTTGGGATGTGCTTGAACTCTATAGACCGGAATCTTTGAGACAACTCGTGCAAACAATACCGATAAGGTATCAATTTCAAATCTCGTGTCTCCCATTCCCCTCTGGATTTGATGTACCAAGAGATCCGAGTCACCCATGACCAAAATCTCTTGGATACCCATGTCAATTGCCATCCTTAATCCCAAGATGCACGCCTCATATTCGGCCATGTTGTTGGTACAGAAAAATCGAAGCTGAGCTGTGACGGGATAGTGTTGACCCGTACTTGAAATGAGTACCGCTCCGATACCAACGCCTCTTGCTGTTGACGGCTCCGTCAAAGTACATTTTCCATCCTGGTTTCTCATCTTGCTCCATCTCCTCGACAATCATTGCCTCTTCATCCGGAAAATACGTCTTCAATGGTTCATACTCATCATCTACCGGATTCTCAGCTAAGTGGTCTGCAATGGCTTGTGCCTTCATTGCCGTACGAGTTACATAGACAATGTCAAATTCTGTGAGCAGAATCTGCCATTTGGCCAATCTTCCCGTAGGCATGGGCTTCCGAAATATGTACTTGAGAGGATCCAGTCGTGATATCAAGTATGTGGTATATGCTGACAAATAATGCTTTAACTTCTGAGCTACCCAAATCAACGCACAACAAGTCCTTTCAAGTTGAGTGTATTTCACCTCATAGGATGTAAACTTCTTGCTGAGGTAATATATGGCTTGTTCTTTCTTGCTTGTCTCGTCATGTTGACCCAGTACACAACCGAAGGAGTTATCCAGCACTGTCAGATACAAAATCAAAGGTCGCCCTGGTTCTGGAGGTACTAACACCGGAGGATTGGCCAAATATTCCTTGATCTTGTCAAAGGCTTCCTGACACTCGTCGGTCCATTTCACTGCCTGCATCTTTCTTCAACAACTTGAAGATCGGCTCACACGTTGATGTCAATTGAGCAATGAATCGACTAATGTAATTCAACCTTCCTAGTAAACTCATGACCTCCTTCTTGTTCTTCGGCGGAGGTAGACTTTGAATAGCCTTGATCTTTGATGGATCCAGTTCAATACCTCGCCGACTCACTATAAACCCTAGTAATTTCCCTGAAGGTACTCCAAAGGCACACTTTGCCGGATTGAGCTTTAAATTGTACCTTCGGAGTCTTTGGAATAACTTTCTCAAATCTCTCACATGATCAAGTTGTTTTCTGGACTTTATGATGACATCGTCCACATATACTTCAATTTCTCGATGCATCATATCGTGGAACATCGTGGTCATTGCCCTCATGTAAGTTGCCCCGGCATTCTTCAATCCAAACGGCATTACTCTGTAACAGTATGTTCCCCAAGGTGTAATAAAGGCAGTTTTCTCAGCATCTTCTTCGTCCATAAGGATCTGGTGATAACCAGCATAACAATCCACAAACGAACCGATTTCATGCTTGGCGCAATTGTCGATCAATATGTGGATGTTCGGCAATGGGAAGTCATCCTTGGACTGGCTTTGTTGAGGTCTCTGTAGTCCACACACACTCTGGTTTTTCCATCTTTCTTCGGGACCTGCACAACATTTGCCAACCAGGTGGGGTACTTGGTAACTCTTATGACCTTTGCCTCAAACTGCTTGTTCACCTCTTCTTTTATCTTCACACTAATGTCCGTTTTGAATTTCCTCAACTTCTGCTTTACCGGCCGGCATTCAGAATAGATAGGCAACTTGTGTACCACCAAATCAGTGCTAAGTCCGGGCATGTCATCATAGGACCAGGCAAAAATGTCCTTAAACTCATGTAACAACCTTATCAATTCATCCCCGAGGGGTGCCTCCAAATGTACACTAATCTTTGTTTCTCGGACATCATCTTCGCTCCCTAAATTTACAGATTCCGTATCACTTAGATTCGGTTTGGGTTTTTCCTCGTATTGTTTCATGTCCTTGCTTATTTCCTCCAGGGCTTCCTCATCCTCACATTCTATTTCACTATCTTCCTCGATTTCTTGTATAGTAACGTGATTGTCGGAACTGGGTCTAGAATCCTTCACGCATGACATGGCATTGGAATCAACATATGCAAAACTGTACAAAAGGAAAAATAAAGAAAAATAAGGCAAAAGTGAAGAAAAGGAAAACCGCATTTCATTGATAAAAAGAACGAACAATGTTCGGGATACATGGTGATTTTCTTTTCATAAGGGGGATGGGAAAACTATAAAAATAACAACTTTTGGGAAAGCAATGATGAAATTTTGGAGCTAACTACCAAGACTCCTTCCTGATAGGGAAAGGAGTAGCTTCCCAATTGTTCAACATGATTCCAGGTCCCACAAACTGCACATCCATTTTGCTTGTGCCTTCCCCCGCTTCAACCATATTCACCTCCCAAAACATCTTCTCAAAACTCAGCATTTCTTCATCAGGTCGGGTCTCGATGTACTTTGTCGCAGCAGATGTCCGATATTTTGTACCAGGCCTGATGAAGGTGTCGGATAATTTGGGTATGGGTTTGGGCAAGGTCCAGTTCTTTTTGGCTTTTGAGGCTCTTTGGATGTCGGCAAAGGTGGGTTTGAACCCTAAGCCGAATGTACCTTTGTTTTCCGGAAGCTGAACTGGTTGAATGACTCCCTGCAATGTTTTGCCTAATCCCTTCCCTGGTGCAAATCCGTTTCTCAGCATTTCCCTGGCCACCATCACAGCAGTTGGTGCCATCATAGGGATTGGCAACTTTTCCCCTTCAGCAATTCTGTTCACCACAATAACATCCGTCACTTGGTAGACCCAAGGACCTCTATCCCCATCAGTGTCATCAAATGGTGCTACCACATTACAAGCATTTTCCTCCCCATGTACTATAATCTCTTGCTGTTCCCACTCAAACTTGACCATCTGGTGTAGAGAAGATGGTACTGCCTTGGCCGCGTGAATCCAGGGTCGGCCTAACAACAAGTTATATGAAACAGCAATGTCGAGCACCTGGAACTCCATAGTAAAATCAACAGGACCGATGGTCACTTCCAGAATAATATCTCCCAATGTGTTTTTACCCCCACCGTCAAACCCTCTCACGTTTATACTGTTCTTCCGGATTCTGTCCGGACTGATGTTTAGCTTCCCCAAAGTCGACAGCGGGCAAATGTTAGCGCTTGATCCGTTGTCTATCAATACCCTGGTCACTACTGACTCTTCACTTTTTACCGTAAGGTACAATGCCTTATTGTGCTCAGTTCCCTCCACCGGCAGCTCCTTATCATAGAATGTGATCCTATTAGACTCGAAAATTTTGTTGGTAATCTTTTCCAAGTGGCAAACTGAAATCTTTTCCGGAACATGAGCCTCATTTAGAATCTTCATCAGAGCCCTCCTGTGCTCTTCCGAGTGTATTAGCAAGGATAGCAGAGAGATCTGGGCAGGGGTCTTCCTCAACTGCTCAACCACGGAGTACTCTTGTGACTTCATTTTCTTAAGGAATTCCTCCGCTTCCTCTTCCGACACTGGTTTCTTCAATTGGCTCTCTTTTACTGCTTTCATCTTTCTCAACTCTTCTAGAGCAAAGCATCTTCCAGACCGGGTGAGACCATGGGTTTCATTAATTTCCCCAGACACCTCTTTTCCTTTATAAACCACTGCTACCTTGTTATAGTTCCAAGGTACAGTCTTTGTACTCACCACCGTCATCTGCACTATCGGCCTTATAATTACTGGCTCTGTACTTGCGCCTTTCACAGTTACAATCGTCTTTACACCTGGCACTACCACTTTCAAACCTTCCACCACTATTGGCTTTCCTGTTGGTTCTTCAGCAATCGCTTTCTCTTTCACAACTTCCTTTTCTACCTTGGCCACTCGACTTTATCATCATCACAGCCTGAGATGGTTTTTGACTGCTATCACCCTGCACCAATTCTATCATGTGTGTTTCGTGGTGATTTGGCAACGGATTCTGGGTAATGTTCGGGGCTTCTGGGGCCTGAACTTCAATTCTCCTATCATCAATGAGATCCTGAATGGCATTCTTCAACTGCCAACATTTTTCAGTATCGTGGCCCAATGTTCCTGAACAGTATTCACATCTAACAGAAGGATCAAGGTTCTTCGGGGGTGGGTTTGGAACTTTAGGTGCAACTGGACTTAACATCCCCAACTCTTTCAACCTATGATAAAGGTTGGTATATGATTCCCCGAGAGGGGTGAATGTTTTTCTTGCCTTGTTTCTCCACTCAGAGTCTGGCCTGGGCCTATTTTGGTTTCGGTAAGGTTTAGAGGTTGGGTATGTGTTCTGGGTGTGGTACACATTGTGTGGAGCTTGAGCTCTCCACACATGGGGTGGTGGTGGTGGGTAGGTTTGGGCTTGCGGGTGGTGGTAATGTGGGACAGTTGGTGGGTATGGTGGTGGTGGTGGGTTATATGGGCTTGGTGTGTTGTATGGGTTTGGCGGGTAAGATGGTGGTGGTGGATTATATGGAGTTGCTGGGTTTGGTGGGTGTTGGCGGTAGGGTCTTGGCGGGTTATAATGTGGGTTGCGACTCCATGGCCTACTTTCTACGGTTGCTACTTCTTCCTTCTTCTTCTTTCCCATTACTCCCCCGTTTCCAGTTTGTATAGCTTGATTGGTGGCTTTGATGGCCGAAAAACTCATGATTTTATTTGTCTTCAAACCTTCCTCTACAAAGCTTCCCATTTTCACGACTTCGTTGAAACTCTTCCCGATCGCCGACACTAAATGACCTTAGTATGTAGGCTCCAAAGCCTGTAGAAAACAATCCACCATCTCCCCCTCCTTCATGGGTGGATCTACTCTCGCGGCCTGCTCCCTCCATGTGAAACCGAATTCTCTAAAGCTTTCCCCCGGCTTCTTCTCCATTTTTGTAAGGGATAGCCTGTCAGGTATGATCTCCAAGTTGTACTGAAAATGGCTTGCAAAGGCTTGCGCTAGGTCATCCCAGACGAACCACCTTGTATGGTCTTGTCGAGTATACCATTCTAAAGCCGAACCACTCAGACTCTGGCTGAAGTACGCCATCAATAACTCATCTCTACCTCCCGCACCTCTCATCTTGCTACAGTATCCCTCTGAGATGAGCTACCGGATCCCCGTGTCCGCTATACATGTCGAATTTTGGCAACTTGAATCCCACGGGAAGCTGCACCTCGGGGAATAGACACAAGTCTTTGTAGGCTACACTAACCTGCCCTCCTAGTCCTTGCATAGTGCGGAAAGCATTCTCCAGACTTTTCACTTTTCGGGCCATTTCTTCCTGCCCGGCACTCTTAGCAATCCTTTCTTCACTTGTTTCTATCAACGGAGCATGAGACTCATGTTGTCTGAAAGTTGGCTCTGGAGGGTAGTAGTGAGGATCATGGATATGAAACATCGGTTCACTGGAGGATTTGTGCATAGCAGCGGGTGGAGGTGCTACATACACAGGAGCAACTTGTGGTATGTGAGGTGGTGCCTGTTTGGCTGGAGGTGGTGGTATCTGGGAGGTGGAGGCATAGTAGTGAGGGTAGTCGGGGTAAGTGGAGGATGAGTTCATTGTAGGTGGTTCAGGATTAGGATTGGCTGGAGGGACATATGCGGGGTTGGCAGGGTAGGCTGGTAGTGGTTGACCTCTAGACCAGGCCTGGTACATCTCGGCCATCTGCTGCCTCAGCTTGTACATTTCCTCCTTCATTCCTGCCACATCCACAATCTCTTCTTCGTGAGCAGGATCCACAATAGTTGCCTCAATTTCCTGGGACACAGCTTTCGTCATCTTTTTGTATCTGGTGTTGTATGGGTGGGTAGCCAGAATGCCAGTTGCCTAGAGAATCTGGACTCACAAAGCATCAACACCCGTTAGTTGTTAGCGCATGAATAAAATGCAACGACTTTAAAAACAAACACATTTCCTCGAATCGTTATGCATCATCCCAGCCGTTGCTCATTTGGGCCAATCAATTTTCTCTTTTTCCGCTCTTTTTCTTTCTTTTTCTTTCTTTCTTTTCTTTTCTCTTTTTTCTTTTCTTTTCTTCTTTTTTCTTGCTTTTTCTCTTTTTCTTGCTTTTTTTCTTGCTTTTTCTTTCTCTTTTTTTTTCTTGCTTGCTTTTTCTTTTCATCTCTTTTTCATTGTTATTTTCATAATTACGTTCCTATTTATTTGCCTAGCGGATTTAAAAAGAAATGACATAAAGCAAAAGAATTGATAACAACACTTGTTTTCTCATTGATAATTCAAAACATTGATTACAAAGTGATGTTTTAAAAGAAAAATAAAGATGATGCATGCCCTAAGAGTACATTAATGCACCTAGTGCCCGCGAGGCATCGTTCGGCCTTGCCGCGGGCCTATATGCTAATCCCCTTTGAAGCCTATCTAGGTCGGCCATGACTTGTTGTACGAAGAACTTCACTGCAGATACAAAAGTCCTTCGAGACATATCTTCACAAAGCTGAGTCTTCCGGGTGATGTATTGGGCGATGCGAACAATCTTTTCTCTGATGACCCCTTTTTCTTGCAATAGCCGGCTTATTTGTTGAGTGCGAGCATCCAAGGTATGTTGGTTGTCCTTTTGCACTTGTTGCAGCTCCAATTCTAATCTAGCCATAGTCGTGTAGCAGTGCTCTCTCTCCTCCTCAAGATCTTTGATAATCTTGTTACTCTTGACCGTGGCTGAAATTATTTTCTTTCTAAGCTGAGCTACTTCAACATCGTGCTTGTCTTGTAGCTGCCGAACCAACTTGGCTCTTTCATCGGCGTCTCTGCCCATTTGCTTCCGAGCCCTGACTAACTCTTTTTCAGCTTTGTCCAAATCGAAGCTATAGTCATTTACTTTTCGCCGGAGAATCTCAATTAACTTTTCATCCCGAGCTGAGCGAACTGGGGTCTCGGATGCAATTTTCATTTGAGCCATTTGAGCCTTCAACATATCATTTTCTTTCTTCAGCTGTTTCTTCTCCACTTCATCGGATGCTGCTTGTAAGCCACTCTCGAAATGAAGATTTCTCAATTTATCCTCCAACAGACTGATTTTGGCCTTGTATTCTTTTTCCTTGGCCACCCATTTCCGATTCTCCTCGGATTGCTCTATCAGGTCTTGCAAATGAGGTCTCTTTGAAAGACGTTCGTGTTCAACCCCTCGTCGGTACCATGTGGAGTATCCAGGTGATATCTCCCCTTTGCTCTATTCGGCACACAAGTATCAATTTTCAAATTTTGGCACTCATTCCAGATTTGTCGGATTTTTGCTTACGGGAATTGCCCGTCCGGACCAATCTCCACAGCTTGCACACTGAGATCCCCATCTCTCGGAATAATCTGACACCGACCCAACTGTCGCAGGGCTCTGTATGGGGCATAAGGTTGTATACTCTTCAAACCCATGATCAAAAACGGCGATCCCTCCGTCGGCATGTATATTACCTTGTCAAGAGGTAACCAGTCATACGTCCAATCGATTTGACCGTCAGTTAGTGATCGAAGATACACAATCCAACCTTGGACTCCTTCCGGCAACTTTACTTCTTTTGTCCTCGTATTGAACTCTTCCAAACATGTCCGTTCAACCGAACCATAGCTCGAGAATGAAGGGTGGTGGCATAGATGTTCAATTAGCCAGATTTGCAAGATCAGGTTACACCCTTCGAAGAAGCTAGCCCCCGCTTTGCACGCAGTCAGAGCATGGTAGATATCCGCCACAATCATTGGGGCCAGAGTACAGTTATCTTGTACTATCAGTGTGGTAGCTACTCCGGCAACTTTTATGTTGATATGTCCATCTTTCCTCGGGAATACAACAACTCCGAGAAATGCCACCAAAAACGCAAACCTCCGGTGTTCTTCCCATTTCGCTCGGTTGGACTTACAACATAGCTTGTTGGTGAGGTCATTAAAACCCCCAACGTGTCCAAACCTACTGTATATGAAGCTCAAAGAACAAAATCCGTTAGCCAGATCTTCATTATGAACATTCCGGGCAATTTTCAAAGAGTCGAGGAAACGATGTATTGTCACTGTCCTCGGAGATACCGGGTATTTTCCTTTCAGCGGGACCTCAGTCTTCCCGATGTAGAAGGCAATCTCCTCCAAAGTTGGGGTAAGTTCAAAATCTGGGAAATGAAATACGTTGTGTGCCGAATCCCAAAACGTGACCAACGCTCTAACCACATCACCTCGAGGAACCATGTCTAGTAACCCCGTAAGGCCTTTTAAGTACTTTTTGACCCAGTCTTGACCATCGGATCCCATGTCCCGCCACCATAATCTCAGCTCCAAGGGGATTTTATTTAGGGAAAAGTGTTCATTCATCATCGTGCTCGTCCTGCACATTTATTAAGGTGATTTTATTTAGAAAAAAGAAAAATCTTTTTCAATGCAAGTTTTCAATTTTTGAAGGAAAGAAAAGAAAATGACTTTCAAAGTGGCCATTTTTGCCAAAACAGCCGTCCGGCGTCCTTTCGGAACATTCGGCCATTTCCAAAAATAGCAATCACCTCGATTATTTGAAAAGAAAATCTTTTTTTGGTCTTTTTCTAAAAGTGTGGTTGGACCCGTTTAAGGGTTGCCTACGTATCCCACCTAACGGCGAGAATCAAACCTGCGTAGTTCGGTCAGATTATTTGACCAATTATTTCAACAAAAAACTGTTCCACCTTTTCTTTTTTCTGATTTTCAAATTTTCCGGATACCTATTTCTTACAAATCTTATTTTCCTCTCTCTCTTTTTCTTTTTCAACAATTTTTCTCTCCTCGGGATTTCCGCCGGTCCGCATAACGATCAAGGACAATAAAATGCAACACATAACATGCTCGGTCTTTTCAATACCGGGTCACCTGTCCTAGACGGACCCAACCCCTGTGTTGAGTCCCCTAAGTCAAATATGATGCAAATAATCGTCCTAGACCTATGTTCAAAATCTTACGGTTTCATAGATTGCTAGACCGTGTACCCGAGCGGACAACTCGAATCGAGGAGGGGGCTACGTACCGGTGACCCGCGGAGTCAATCGGCTTTGTAACTTATCCGGCCTCTGTTTTCTTAATTTAAGGTGACTTTAACAGAAAGGGGAGTCTCAACCAGTAAGCACATCCCCGGGGGAGAAGAGAGAAGGGTTTTCGGCACAGTTTTATATACAGTTCACATAATATCAAAGCGATAAAGCACATAGCATGTTGTTCAAATCACATAATGAAGTCAAACAATAACGCGAACGGCAGTTCTAAGGAGCTCGAGTTCTTAAACCCTGAAACCGAAGTTCGGGGTTGGTTCCCCAGCAGAGTCGCCAGAGCTGTCACACCTCCCATTTTTTACTACCCCAACTGCTTAAAAGCGTATAAATACACTTGTAGGGTATACCCCGACGTTCAATTACCCGAAACGGATAAAATAACGTAAGGGAATGAGTTTTTCCAATTAAAGGACAATCGGTTCGGGATTTTATTAGAGATTAATCAGAGTCGCCACTTGGGAATGACAATGGTGTCCCAAGTCACCGGTTAATCCCGAATCCGAGGAATTTTGACTCTTATAAATGTCTGCGAAGCAGAGATCCGGATAAGGAACTCTGTTAACCCGGGAGAAGGTGTTAGGCACTCCCGGATTCCGTGGTTTTAGCACGGTCGCTCCACTGTCGTTCTTGACTTTTGTTTGACTCAATTATAGATTTTAACAACATAATGCGCTTTTACGTTGAGTATTATTTTTTAGGAATTTGCGGTATCGCGAAAACACGCCTCGATTCATACCGCAACCAGTACGCCTATGACTTTTGGTGTATTTCAACTTTACCGGGATTTGGATTTGAGTCGCACCAAGTGCACACTCGTTCATAGGAAGGTATATTAAAAATCGTGCCTAAAGATAGTCTATCGGCTTTTAATTATTTTAGGTATGACTATGGAATTAACTAATAGTCACCCCGAGTCTAATCGTATTACATCATTACTAAAAGGGGCCCCGTTGTTATTCGGGCGAGGTTCGTCCCAATTAAATTTATTAAAGTCCGGTCCTATTTTGTTCAACTACATTTGCTATATATTGTTTTTTGCCTTATTCGTATTGCTAACACTATAATAACCCAGGCCCGTCGAGTTCATATTATTTATTGGGCCTGGTCTTCTTTTCATTTAAATAAACGGATCCGCAAAAAGGCTAGCCCAAGCCTCAAAGCCCAGAATGTCTTCGAACTCTTGATCAATAGACTAAGTAATTTAATAGGATAGTTCAGGCCCAACGCTATACAAGGCCCAAACCAAAGTGTAATGATAAAATATAACACAGAATACATAATGAAACAAATACTCAGAATTCAAAACGAAATCGAACCATTTTTATTTATTAACAAAGAAATCAGTACACAAAGGCAGTAGACTTAAGTCAATGATTCATGTACAGGAAAGCTCAAACAATTGCTATCACTATATGCTCATAACTAAAAATCCAGACTGATATCCAATTATTTGCTAAAAGGAGCATTCTGGGACACAATCCACTTTGCCTAGGAAATTAAGTTAAAAGAAGGTGATTCAATTAATTATTTAAAGTATAAAGAGAGAAGCTAAATTATTAATCACGGATGTTTATTATACTACTAATTTCATTGTGAGCTACATCCCTCATCATCACCAGTTCATCCTAATCGAATTGCTTCAATATCCAATTATCTACCCTTTTAAAACTTAATCAGATTTGAGCCTATGTTTACAAATAGACTAACTACCAGTTTAAACAATCATTGAGGGAACTTAAATTATTCTTAATCTAGCGGCTCAAGAACTTGTCATGATTGAACTATTGACCTTGCTTTAAACTTAACTCATCGGCAAACTGTTAACTGAGATATTCATGAATCACTACCCGTTCTAACATCTTTATTCCGTGTTGAGGCATTAGCTAAGTGACAGTGGTTTTACGAAATTCTTTGTGAGACCAGAATTATTGATGATCTTAGAAATCATGATTCGTTTACTTGTGTTTTAAGTTTTTTCCTATTTAAACTAGGTGTAATGTATTACTATGACTATACTACCACTATATCACTAATTATTACAAGGCTTTTGTTTCTGTTTTATACCACTGTATTCTATATTATCTCCAAACTATAGATCTAAGCTATCAGGACAGTAATACAAATGAATTACACAACATATAAACTAAAAGGATCTTCATGTCATTCAATCAACTCGGGATTACAGGCTTCAAGTATAGAGTAGTGTACCTGAATAACAAACGAAAATCCAATGAGTCTAGGGATAAGCAGGTAAGTAACAACAATCAACTCAGAGCAATGCAACAGGAAGATTTGAATGCCAAATGAATGAGACCAAACAGCAATCAGCAAAGCAGGAAACCCAGCAAAATCCAATTATAAATCCAGACCCAAAATCCGAGCAGAGAACTTCGAAACCCAAAGAAATCAACAAGTTTCTACTCTAAGAACCCCCGAAATCTTACTGCTAAACTGCTATTTTTATCTCTGAAGTTTTTTGGTATTCAAGTTTTAGATATATTTTCAGAATTGCTTAAGTTCCAACCCCCTTTTCAGCTCTTCTTAGAGGTATATATAGTTGTGATAAAGGGCTGATGACTTGGGGAGAAAGTATGGGATTAATCCCACTTCTCCCCCTCCTAAAATTATGAATTATACACTTTAGTCCCTAAATCAGTTACCAGATATCCTTCCAGCATGTGCTGGAAGGTTCTAAAGATTCTTTTTAGTGGCTTTTTACCAGTGTAACCTTAGGGGTTTGAGATTTTTACAGATTTCCCTTTTTAGGGAGACCATTATACCCTTAAATCTCTGCAAAATTGCAGAAATCAGGGGTACAAAGGACTCCCTTACCCTCTTAGGTTCTAACTATTTACCATTTTACTTTTTAAACTCCCAATTGTGCCCCTAAGGGCACTGCTGATTTACTAGATATACCTAGGTTAAGTTTCAGCATCTTTTGCACCTATTTAACTAATAGCCAGCCCTTGCATTAGTATTTAAGGGCTGGACAAATTTATTTTAAGGGACTATTTCATTTTTAACCACTTCTGGATCTATTTCAGTTAATTAATACTAAGTTATTTCAATTTTAAGCTAATTGCAGGCATAGCCTGTTTTATTATTAAAAGTAACTCTTTAAAAATCTAGCCAGTCTCAAGTTGAGACTTAACTTTGGCTATTAAAGCCAATTACTGAACAGCTGGGCCCAAAACCTTTACAGGTTTGGCCACTTTGTTGTTCAGGGCTCTGAAGAGAGCCTGGGCTAGTCTGCATTTGCAGACATAGCCATTTTGCACAACCAGCCACTTTTAAAGTGGGCTGTGTGTTAGGGCCTCATAGAATAGGTCAACCCTTTGCAAGGTTGACCATTCTTTAGCCAATTATTTAACTTATAGCCTAATTTTGTTCAATTTCAGTTTTAATCTATTTTTAGAAACTAGCCATTTATGAAACTTAGCACTACAACTATAATCAATCCTCCTAAAGTATGAAAGGCCTTTAACAGTATTCATACTAACAATAAACCTAATGCAAACTCAGTCATTTTGACATTCAAATGCACATATAGTCATATGAAACCAAGCAATGTTCATCAGTCAATTAAAACTCAAAAGGCAGGTTTGATAATTATGAATCTTAATTAATCAACTCTCATGACTCAATTTCATATACCAAAGTGTTAATTAACATCAAGCAGACCTAATTGCAACCAATTCATGCTAGATGATTCATTGAAAGACCCAAAGCATACTCAAGATTCATGAATACAAACATATAGACACTAAATTCCCCAGAAGAAATGAAACATGACTTATTTTAAACAAGAGAGCAATGGACGTTGGCAAAACAATGTGAGAATGGTATTCAACCAGACCTACTAATCTAAAACTTTTTCCAAATACCAACCTAAATCTAAAGATGAAGATGAAGAGATGAAGAGCATGAAGAAACAGTAAAGAAGCATACTTCATCTATTATGTGAGGTAACAGAGAAGAAGCTCCATTTAAGATATTAAAACTAACAAAGAAGACTAGATTCAAAAATTAAACATGCAAAAGGAGATGTCGAAGATCAACAAGATCGAAAGAGCCTAATACTAACAAAGGACGAAAAATAGAGACAAAAGAAAGGATATCAGAACAAGAATCCATACAGAGAAGCAAACAAGCAAGCTAGCTAATAACAAATGACTACACAGCCAATCATGTGAATAGTCATGCTTTGAACCTCAGAAACCAACAACCAAACATATAATCGAAATAGAATAGAAAGAAACATAGAAACGAACAAGTTCAGACAACTTAATACTAACAGATGTAGTCATATGGCTTCTAAACTTAAAGAAAACAGAGAGATAGACTAGGATATGTAAGATGAAACGATATGAACAGAAAAAGAAAAGAAACAGAAAATCAGCAGGAAAAAATATTAAAGACTATCATGCGAGACACAAAATATCGAAAACAAATAAAACATGCAAGACAACAAAGAACATAAATCAAAGAAAAATTAAAAAAAAAAAAAAAAAAACACCGAAAGGAAGGGGGACTTAGCTCGCAGGGCCGGTCCCCTGAGCTTCCTATCCTTCTCTTTTCTTTATTATTCCCAGATTCAGACCTTCTCTTCTTCTTGTTCTCTTTTTCTTTATTCTTTTCAGATCTCTTTTTTTAATTTCTTTCAGGTGCTTTCTTTCAGGCTTCAAGGCGAAGCCTTTTAGGATTTTGAGTTGTAGGGGATGCTTGGGGATGGTAAAAGAACGGATCTTGGGGTGATTTGATTTTGGGGGTCGCCGGAGTTAGGGTTCCGACGACCCTTTTTGGGATATTCGAAGCGATTGGGGTAGATTCGAGGGGAACCAGTGGTATAGGGATGTAGATCAGATGGAGAGGGATGGAACGACGTTGGTTTGGAGGTGAGATTCGTTGTTTGGTGGTCACCGGCGGTAGATTTCGGTGACCGGAGTTCTAAAGAAAGGGGGGGTTTTCTGGGGTAATGGATGCGTGATGAGACGAAGAAGAAGGAGAAGAAGAGAATAGGAGAAGAAGGGGGATAAGGAGCGGCCGGCGACCACCGTAAGGAGTGGTGGCCGCCATGGCCGTTGGTTTTGAAGAAGACGGACGAGAGAGAAGAAAGGAGGGTTTGGGGGCGGCTGTCTCTAGGGTTTGTAGAGAATGGACGAAATTGTTCGGACAGAAGCCTTATATAGGCGAGGCAACTAAGGAGATCTGAGCCGTTCATTTGATGAGAATCGACGGCTCAGAGGCGCGTTACTAAAACGACGCCGTTTGGATGCTAATGAGACCAAAGTCTCGCCCGTTAGATCAACTGGGACGGACGATCCAGATTTGATCTCTCAAATTAAACCATTAATTCACCTAATTATCCAGACCATTGGATTCAGCCTGACAGACGGCTGAGATTGCATCTCACAATTCAATCTATCAAATAATGCCGGATTGATTCTCAGCCGTTAGATTAAATCTAATGAACGGCTGAGATCAAATCCTTCATTGGCCTGGACCGGTTCTCTTTGGGCTGAGATATTGGGCCACTAATTTCAAATTCTTTTGGCCCAATGTAATTATACCTATATATAATTTTTTTTGTATTTTTCTGGTTTTTAATGATCTTTATGTATTTTCTTTTATTTTTTTTCTTTTTCTTTAATGGAAAAAAATAAAACCTAATTTCCTACTTACTCTAATTATTTAGTACTGTTTTTGGAAATTTTCTACTATTTTTCTTAATTTCTACTACTTAACTATTTTTGCTAGTTTTACTCAAAATCTAACTAATTAAACTAACAAACTAATTACCTAGCCCTTTTTTTTTATTTTTCCTAATTCCTAATTATTCAATCACATAAAATGCATTCAATTTCTAACAAAGCATGTAATTGCACTCAAAAATATATTTATTTTAATTTTGGAATTGTTTGCTCGGTGCAAAAATCATGTGCTCACAGGTGTGTCATCTACAGACTTAACGGCATTGTTGTCATAATTACTATTCTCTTCCTTACTTTGTGCATCTGTCGGATCCCGATTAAATATATCATCTTCGGGCAATTGAGTACGGACAAGACCATCAAGTTGCCCGTTTTTATTGCACAACCAAAAAAATAACGAGTTACTCAAATTGGTCCAAATAATACATATAACTTTATATATTCAGTTACAAATCACAAATGAGTTGATGTCCCATGATGCACATTATCTTATTGAAGCTGACTCCCGCATGGACCACTAAGATCCAATACACCAAAACTAGGTATATTTCAGTTGGGAGTTGGTTCGTAACTAAAATTCATATCTGGTCGGTACTCCCTGCGTAAAAAATGAGTGTTAGTACAAATACAATACACAAAAATATACACCGTAACACATAGAAAAATTAAAGTCTACCACTCAACTTGTGGATTATGTATACCGGGGAACAAATTATTCCCCGCTCCTCATTCGCCCATGGAGATAAGTTTGGATCCCGCCAAACTCTTGCAGTCGGAACTTGTTCGGCTAAGTTGCTAAAAAATATCCACACGATGATTGAGGGATTTCCCTACTTTGTGCAACCTTATTATTGCGAACGTCTTTAGGCTTGACGTACATTTCCAACGGGTTTATCACAATAAATTTCCGGTATTCATTCGAAGTCCTCAAAAATCTTTCAAAGTTTCATCTTCCTCGATATTAAACTCAATATAACAAGCAACCCTTAATGAATCATAGAAAACAAATATCTTCTACTTATTTTAAGATTTACCAGACATTTGCTTGCACTTATTTTTCTTACACGACAATTATACCAATGTATCGTACTCTATTATAAGTGGCAATTTAACATGAGATTGTGAAAATAAAATATAGCTTACTAAGTTATTCGCCACTACAACCTCACCATCCCCCCTCCCCCCATCCCCAATACAATGAAACCCTAAGAAAATTTTCACAAGACTCGAGAATATTTCTGAATGGATTTTTACAAAATCCTTAACGTCCTTAAATAAGGCAAAAACCAGTCCCGGGGGGTCAATTATTTGAGGTATAGCATTTTAGCTTAAGACGCTACACCCAGTTGAATTATTGTTATAATAGTTAAGCCCAAAAGAGTTATTTGTGGCCCACATAATATATATAAGGAAATTTTACACCCTGTAGAAAATCGTAATACCCTATTTATTTTAAATAAATACCATTTTAAAATATTACATCCTATGAATACCTTTTATCCTATATAGTAAAATATCTAAATATAGTTACATCCTATATTTAAGGCACCATATATGCCAAATAATATTTTTATCGCTCCCTTTTAGTATTCTCTCTCACATAATTACCGCATATCTCCTCTAACACGTTCACTCTCTCTCTTTTTGCATACACATTACTCTCTTCTCCCATAAACCCACATTTTTAACCATTCTTCCACCAAAATTCTCTGTTTATCCTCCATTATCAATCTCACATTTAAAATCTTCACGGTATCACTATTTTATTAGTGATTTTTATACGATTGGTAAGTATCCATCTTCGATTTAGATATAACTGAAGAGTAGCATATCATCAGCATCTATCTTCTTGCTTTATACCGTTTTTCATAAATTTATGAAACATTAACCATTGGTATTGTTTACTCACCAGAAAGATTTATTTTTTTCTTTCCAATGGTGGATTCAACGCCACACAAGAGATAACCAGAGGTATACCCACCAAAATTCTCAATTTTGATGGGCTCTCTTTCTCGTTGCAAATAACTCAAGCAGAGTCGGATTTTGTAGGTTTATCAGCAACTACAAATTTAGAGAGAAGAACTAAATTACACAATGACAAGTCGAAAGAAGTTCAAGTTGCGAAATCTTCAAAAGAAACAAAAAATTCAGTTGCTTCAAAGAGGAAAAAATATATGCATAATTTTTCATGTGTCAATGTAAAGGAAGTTGCTACCAAAAAAATATCAGTTATATTCAGTTGTATTCATTTACTAATAGTGTTACTCAATTGTATTATTTCATAATAATATATCAGCTGTATCCAGTTGTATTTTTTAATACTCATCTATACTTAGTTGTATGCTCATGGTATGTTATATAAAAGAACTCAGTTGTACTTTTTTTTTCTGGTTTCAATTGTATTCAATGTATTTAACTTTCAAATTCAGTTGTATTCAACATCATTCATTCAGATGTATCTTTCAAGTTCATATAATGCATATTAAAGAACACAACTCGATAACATGTTGTACGTAGTCCGTTATATTCATATGTACTCAGTTGTATTTAAGTGTATTATTCAAGCAGTAGTTAGTTGTATTTACGTGTATTATTCATCTGTATTCAGTTGTATTCAGCAACATTCATCCATATGTATCTTTTAACTTCAGATAATACATATTAAAGAACATAATTTCATGTGTATTAAACATGTTGTACGTAGTCAGTTATGTTCAGATATACTTATTTGTATTTTGGTGTATTCATTTACTAACAGTGCTACTCAACTGTATTACTTCATAATAATACATCAGTTGTATCCAGTTGTATTTTTTAGTACTCATCTATACTCAGTTATATATTGATGATAGGGTATATAAAAAAACTCAGTTGTATTTTCTCATTTTACATAATCCTAGTTAAGGAAATAGACTTTGTAAGAATTGCCATCAATTCCTATGATATATCTAATGGCTTGTATTTTTTTATGAGTTCCAAAATTTGTAGAGATTACTATCACGTTAATTGTGTGAACTATCCACAAAATTTGTACAGATTTGTAGTATTTATCTTTATATCTTACCATGCATCTAATTAGAAGGTTCTTCCCACTAATTACAGTCCATCGATCTAAAAAAGATGGGTACTTTAGTTAGTTGAGTTATATTAGGAGAATATCATGTGATTTGATTTTCTTCCATTTTTAACCAGTTTAACATTCCAGATTTTGCGCAGATACGTTACTGTATTTAAGGTTTAATGTCGCTTGAATACAACTAAATACATGAACTTAGCTGGAATTTTCATTTTTACGCATATTTTTTTTGTTGTATTAATGATTACAACACCTTAAATACATGAGATACATTGTATAAAAACACAAAAGGTATCTATAACACGTAATATAGCAAAATATATCTATAAATGGCTAATTAAACCTAAAAGATGGTGTTTTATAAAAAATTCTCTATATATAAAGTCTTGGTGAAAAACATTATATATATAGCGTCTTTTAAATTAATGCTATACTTAACTAGCCAAATCTACCAATCAAGTATAGCGCCTTTTAAAAAGACGTTATACATATTTTGTTCACCATATTTTGTTTCCATTCTTTTTTGTTGTTTGAGTCTAAAAGAACCACATTTTGGTTCAATCCTCTTTGTAAGGTCACATTTCAAGGGTCATTTGGTTGAAAAGTAAGTTATTCTGATATTGTGATGTTGAGATAATGAGATTACAATACGAAAATAAAATAACAACTAAATTCTGTAGTAAATATAGTTTTATGGGTATATTGTTAGAGTTACAGTGTTAAAATAAAAACCTGAAAACTTATTAGAAGAATAAAGAAATGTAGAAAATAGTAAAGAATCAGAAATATTCTGAGTCTACGATTTTCTTGTGTGTTCTTAAGGAATTTTAACTCCCTCACACGTTGCCAAAGTAATGGATTAAATCCTCCCAGGATAAAACGGAATAAACCTTCCTGCAAAAGTGGCAATACAAACTGCATGATACCAACAAACTCAAAGAACGGAACAAAATCACACTTACGAATTTGAGAGAGAGAGACTGCGAATTAGGATACAGTATATTCATAAAGAAAGAAGTTCTGGAGTATTTTTCGTGTATGGAAGATTTGACTCAGAAATTAAGGAATTTTAACTCCCTCACACGTTGCCAAAGTAATGGATTAAATCCTCCCAGGATAAAACGGAATAAACCTTCCTGCAAAAGTGGCAATACAAACTGCATGATACCAACAAACTCAAAGAACGGAACAAAATCACACTTACGAATTTGAGAGAGAGAGACTGCGAATTAGGATACAGTATATTCATAAAGAAAGAAGTTCTGGAGTATTTTTCGTGTATGGAAGATGCAACCTTGACTCAGAATTTATAGGCAAGTATCAGAAAAGGTGTGTGGAAAAGGTGCCTTTTCAGAAAATACGCGGCCTGCCGCGGTTCTACAGCGATCGCGGCAGAACCACGGCCAGAGAGCCTCTCTGGATCTGACTGTCGCAGTTCCACTGGGGTCGCGGCAGAAACGCGGCGAGCGAGGTTCTCTGAACTTTCAGCAAGGTTATGGCATACTTTTAGCAGTGATTTGGCAATTAATTAATTATTAAATAATTAAATAAACTTTGTCCAAAAATAATCTTATCGATCATTTGACAAAGCCAAAGCTGAAGCCGAGCGAGCGACGACGACGACGCGAGAGTTCATCTTCTTCAACTCCTTTTAAGAGCTTTAAGAAGTTATTCTATATATAAGCACACAAATGTGGTTGTCCCTCACCAATGAGTGACAAAGTGCAAGACAAAAATTCATTTATTCAAATTTTTATTTTTCCTTCATTTTATTCCCCTCATTTCCACTTCACACTTCTTATACTTTAAAGCCAAATGACTTTAAGGTCTCCAACACACACACACCCATATATATATATATATATATATATATATATATATATATATGTACAATAAATGCAACGTTCGTTAATTTAATAAGACAGGTTGAATGAAAATAGAATCAAGTTATGATCATCGGGCAAAACTTGAAATTAACATCACAAGCAATATTTGCCCACACTGCTAAACTTGTGACTAATTCAATAGTACTTGTAATTCACAAAACTCGTGAACAATTAAACAAACATGAATTTTTAATTCTTCGTCCGTCCATTAGTTCGATGATATTACAGCTACCACTGCATGCAACTGTAAGAAAAGCTACTGGAAACAACGTCTAAGGCTATTTTACAAAACTTTCTTAAACGTGGACAAACCATAAAAAGTAGTCTCAAATCATCCTATTTTGTGCACATCTCCCTTAAATTACTTATACGTCTTGTATTGTAGCAATTTCTCCAAATGAACAATAGGGTTTAAGTAGGCATTTGGACATAAAATATGTGAGATTTGAAAGGAAAAAACAATTAAAATTAAGTTAATAATATTTAAAAAAGAATTAAAATTGTGTTTGAACATACATTTTAATTATAAAAAAATTATAGTTTTGTGAGATATATACAAACATTATCACAGGTCATCCCAAGTAGAGGCAGCTTCAAGTATCTTGGATCGGTTATCCGGGGGGAGGGGGAGGGGGAGGGGAGATCGATGAGGATGTTACACATCGTATTGTTGTAGGATGGATGAAGTGGAGGTTAATTAGCGCTTGGAGTCTTGTGTGATAAGAGAGTGCTACCGTTACTCAAAGGTAAGTTCTATAAATTGGTTGTTAGACCGGCCATGATATATGTGGCTGAATGTTGGCCTGTAAAGAACTCACATATCCAGAAGAAAAAAGTAGCGAAAATGAGGATGATGAGGTGGATGTGCGGGCAAACTAGAATGGATAAGATTAGGAATAATGATATTTGGGAGAAAGTGCATGTGACTCCCATTGATGACAAGATGCAGGAAACGAGACTTAGATGGTTCGGGCATGTTCAGAGGAAAAGCCCATATGCGCCAGCAAGAAGATGTGAGCAGTTGATTGTGGAGGGCACGAGAATAGGTAGAGGGCGACCTAAGAAGTATTTGAGAGAGGTGATCAGGCATGATATGGCGAGGCTTTAGATTTCCGAGGGCATGACACTGGACAGGGAAATGTGGAGACCGAGTATTAAAGTTGTAGGTTAAGAGATAGTCTGAGTCTTTCCTTACTTTGTACCATTGCGAGACCAGTCTGGTATAGTTTTTGTCTATGATAGTTAGTGACAATGTTGTGTCTTACTATTTTATTTTTCAGCGCAAGAATTATTTACTAGATATCGCTTTTGCTTTGCATCTTTCTTATGAATTTTATGTTGTTCCTGTTTTTCATATGATTTCTTTGTTGATACTAATATTGTCTTCTTTTTGTCTTTTTGTTTTCTTGAGCCGATGATTTGTTGGAAACATCATCTCTATTCCTTCGAGGTAGGGGCAAGGTCTGCGTACACACTATCCTGCTCAGACCCCATTAATGAAATTTTGCTAGGTTGTTTTTGTCGTTGTTGTTGTTTGTGAGATAAAAATATTATTTACTTGAATAATAGGGTTTCGGACGAGCCACATGCAGGGAAACTTGTACCTGTGGTTCTGGCCGGGCTTTCCTGTATTTTTTCAAATTAAAATCAATCTTCAAATTTTTGTGAAACTCATCTTTAAGAATCCAGTCAAATATATAATGGTCCTAAATGGCTCACTGAAATGCATAATGCATTAATGTGTTTAGTTGTCCATGACATCACCAGTCCTACTTCTACAGCAACACAGACCAATTCCCTAATTTTATAGTTTAGATAGATTTTACAATTGAAGCAAATCATAAGGAAATCTTGAATTTGGTGCCGAAAGTTATTTGACCTTGTCATTTCATACGTCAAATTTATTCTCAATTATTACAAGAACGAATAAAAAAATGCAATAGAATCCAATAATCGTGGGAAAATACTAACCTACAATAATTTGGATATTGCTTATAATATGACACACTGTATACATATTCTTCTAATAATAAATTATCATGTGAACGTTACCAAGAACTAATTCATTTTATATTGGTACAATAACGAATAAAAATTCGGTGAGAATAGTATAGTAATATTATGGATATGGTACATGAAGCTCATATGCAAAAGCCGAATAAACCCAAAAAAATAAAGAAAAAAAATCTTATACTAATTACTTTTCATAACGAGATGTGTCTTAATTTAACAGATTGGACAATTCCCTAGCAAAAAGGACAAAAATGGCATGTGTGTAGTGTACCAGTCCAATAATCCCTTTCTTTCCGACAAATAATATTTATGTACTATTATTGTACTACTTAATACTATAACTTAAGTTTGTCTATTTGAGTCCAAGTATGAATAATATTATTTATCGTAGTTCATGAATGACAATCAAGAAAAAGCTCAAATTAATCATTGCTTTCTAACGTGGGCGGATCTAGTGCATAGACTACGAGTTTTCGGGAATCTAGTAATTTCTGTGTAGATTCTATATTTATATTAAGAAATTTATTAAATATTAGTAAATGTCTGACTGTGAACCCAATTATTATTACATATTAATTTAAAATTATGATAGGAATCCACAAGCCTCAAATCTTGGATCCTCCTCTACTTCTTAATGTTTTGAAAAAATTACACTGTATGTCACTTGGCCCATTATCCTAACAAAATATGGCCCATGTTTATCCTTCTTACCCGGTATGGCCCATTTCTTTACTGGTGAAAATTTATTTTCACTCATTAGCCCCCGCCGCCCCCACTCTGTTTCTTTATGCAGAGAAAACTTTCCATTCCCAAATTTTCTTTCATACTTTCTCCCCACCCCACTTTCTCTTTCATTTTTAGTATCTTGCTATTTCTCTAGCTCTTTCTCTCTCTCCAACAAAATAGTCGGATTCTTCTTCAGATTTCTTGCTCCGTTCATCCCACTTTGTGTGCAAATATGGGATGCTTCGACAGTTTGGAAATGCAAATAGATGGTTGTGCTTCTTGTGGTGCCCAAAGCAAATATGCGAATAATCAACACTTCATTCTGTTTTCCCTAAAGGTTTTCGTGTGAATCTGTTCATTATCTTCCTCTTCCACACCGGATCTATCTTCCCTCTGTATAGTTATGAAATCTCCTTTTTTTTGGTAATTTTGATTCTTCTTCTTCTCACTTTAAATAACTTCTGAAGGGAGGAAGAATGATGTATATGTTGTATATACATATATATACTTTGTATAATCATGTATAACTATATATATTTATGGGTATTCTCATAGTTATACAGAATTATACATGATTATACACAAGTATACAAGATTATACATACTTATATTTGTGTGTATAACAATGTATATAAGGTGTTTAATAATGTAAATTTTTATTTTTTCCAGTGAAATAAGAATTTCCCTTGCAAAACTTTAAATTTTACAAAAATATATAAAAATAACATTATAGACTCTAAGGATGAATATATTTTTATTTTTACTTCAACTTCCTGATATTGTTTACTATGCAGAAGGAAGTGAAAAATAAATAAGAATGAAAATGGAAACAAGGTAAAGATAACAATGAAAGAAAAAAGTGAAATATGATTTAGGCGTGATTTTGGGTGTAGTTGATGAAGTTGTGGGTTAGGTACTGAAATTATTTGTGGGCTACTATATGAAAATTGTATTTGTGGGTTAGACGGCTGAAAACTACTTTTCCCAAGTGTACTTATGTGAAATTATCCCAAATATTTTTTCTAAAATTTAAAACTACTTTTAAGTTTTAAGTATTATCAAACTTTCGTTCTTCCGATGCATATTCATAATTATATAAGGGTAGAATGATGTTTGTACACATTTTCTAGACTTTTACATACTTTTATTTTAGTTTACCGAAAAGTATTATAACGATATCGAGTTTTGCGATTTTGATTTTAATGTCTTTGTTACCACATTTTAATTGTCCTTTTATATGCTAAATAATAATTAAATTGAGGGTTGCTTTATTTCTAATTTACGGGCTGCCAAAAGAGATTTTACTTCTATTTACGTTATCTGTTAAAAGTGGGTTTGAATAGTGATTTTTTTTAAAAAAAGAGTTAAATATGGGTAAGAAGCATATTTGCAAAAAGTAAGATTGTGGATCATATTCAACAAGCCATGTACAGTGGTGGATCAGAATTTCCTGCAAGGGCCTCACCACTAAGGTATGCTTTTAGATTCTGTTAAAAAAATTTAATGTACATAATATATAGAAATAAAAAAATAGATTTTGCCTCATATATATACAATATAATTTTTCGACGAAGGGGGTTTCATTCCACCCCTAAATCCGCCCCTCGCCATGGATAACATGAATATTTCTGCCGATTAATTCTTTTTTTATTTATTCACATGGGTGGATTGAATATTTTATTTTATTTTATATTATCCGTTTTCATTTCGCCATTATCTGTCTGCCCTGCCCGTTTGACACACTTAAATAGTAATCCCTACGGTACAAAATAAGTAATTTTTTGGTCTTTTTTTGTGGCCCAGAATAAGTAATTTTTTTCACATTTTAAGAATTACTTAATTATTTTTTTCTTATATTGTCCATGGAGTAAATAGTGTTGGAATATGTATTATGAGTATTTATGTGAGACAGTAAATGTTAATATGGTCAATTCTAATGCTCATTAATGCTAAAAAGAGGATTTATTAATGGAATTTTTACATGGGTATACCATATAGCAAACCTTATTACCAACCATGTTTAAGGTTTGTGTTTATTACATTTAAGTATACCAAGTTTCAATTTATGTACCATAATTCAAATTAAGGCATTAATTAAGTTATCATTTATTATAGGAGTGTATTTAGGGATAAAATCTCCCAAATTACACCCAACCCTAAAACTCTTAATCTATAAAAGGAAGCTAAGGAAAATACACAAGGAGGAGGAACGCATATACTCTGAAGAGTTACGCCCAAAATACACAACCCACCCCCCTCCGATCATCTTCCTCAACACACACACACTTGTATACATTTTTTTTAAAGATTCGAAAGCTCACCCCCCTCGGATCATCTTCCTCAACACACCCACCCTCACACACACTTGTATACACTTTTTTTAAAGATTCGAAAGCTCGCGACATATCCAGATTACTCCCAAATTGGTTAGTCAAGTTTACACCATTTTAAAAAAAAATTGAAATCAAAGATTAGTTTGAATCAATCCAAAGTGGAGGCGCTGAAACTTGTAGATCTCCCTTTATTTTGCTGCTATCCGAGTCTTGTTCCTGCTTCTAAATTAGTTCTATTGAGGCACTGTGGGGGTTTCGAAGTCTTGTTGCCTTCCGAGGCGGCTCGTGATTCTGTCTGGGCTGATTGTTGCTTCAAATTTTGATCGAAGTCGTGGTTTTCTTTTGTTTTGTTAATATATTTGTAGTCAATTAATAGTTATATTGTGGTAGATTTGTAGTTTTCAGTTGTTTTATAGTTAAATTGTAGTTATACTGATATTTTTTGTTGTTGTTGTTCTCAGTTATTATGTAGTTAAATGTATTTTAATTGTAGTTAAATGTAGTTTATTGTACTCAATCCACTTTTTTCTATTTTTCTTCAAAATGTAGTCAATAGTTTTTCCAACATAAATTGTAGTTTAATGTAGTATAAATGTAGTAATTTTGTAGATACCCTTAAAAATAATATAACTTTATACAATATTAAAAGTGATTTGTAGTTTATATTTGTGGTAGATTTGTAGTTGTATTCAGTGGTTTTGTAGTTAAATTGTAGTTATACTGACATTTTTTATTGTAGTTGTTCTCAGTTATTATGTAGTTAAATGTATTTTAATTGTAGTTAAATGTAGTTTATTGTACTCAATCCATTATATAGTAAGTACCCGCCTTGTAGTTTAATGTAGTATAAATGTAGTAATTTTGTAGATACTTTTAAAAATAATACAACTTTATACAATATTAAAACTGATTTGTAGTTTATTTGTAGTTTTTTTAGGAATTTTATAAAAAGAAATAGAAAATTTTGTTAAAAAAAATAAAAATAAAAAGTGGGAAAAAGGGTAAGTAATATCAAGATTGAATTTTTATTTACAAGAAACTGAAAAAGAAAAAAAAGGGTTCTTACAGAAGGGGTGGAGGGATCAGAAGGGCGACGTTGGCTGAAATTGTGAGGGTCAAAAGATGGCCAATCGCCTAGCATTGACCCTATTGAATATTAACGGGAAGAATCAAGAGAATAATGCCACTGTTTTAGACACCAGAGGTAAAATATGGTGGGTTGAGCAAAATTCGGTAACTATTAGATTTCGGCATATTAGGAAGAATTTTAGCTGTTAAGGACACTAAATCAATTAGGATTATTTTTTCCTGATTTTTAGCGCGCCATATTAGGAAGATTTAGCTACTATTAATTACTAATTAATGAATGGTATAAAAATTGTAGAAAACAGTGCACAAGGCGGGTAATTTACCAAATATGCATATTTTTTGTAATAAGGTTTCATATATGGTATAGATAGGAAAAAATCCCTTTATTAATCTGTATAAAAATATAAAAAAAAATTACTTATTTTGGATCGAAAAGAATAATAATAAATACTAGGTAGAGTTTACTCCAATATTTTAATTACATAAAACCTATGCATTCTAGAAAACGGATAATGAAAATTTGAATATAAATGTTCCCCGGGCACAACAGTCACCTGCGTGCAGACAACGGTTGCGCATTTCAGGAAGAAAACAATAATGTAATGTAATTGTACCGTGTTTTTCTCACTCTCACCTTTCCTATTGGCTTCACCAAATATATATATCTCTCTCTCTCCCTTTCCTTGTAATCAGCTTCAGTTACATTCACTCACTCTCTCTCTCCCACTTTTTTTCCCACGCTTCGAAAACTCCCATATGGATTCTCTACTTTACTAGTCTCTACTGCCACTGCTTTTCTTCTTTTTTCTTGCCCCAAAACCCTAAAGAAAAAGGAGCGGAAATGGTCTAGGTGTTTGTTGAACTACCTTTTTCACCAGATCTAGACTCTATCTAGGTACGCACCAAAACGCAACTGCTTTCTTGTTTTCTTCTCCCTTTCTTGATCTTTACTGTGGTGGTGTTCCAATGTAGGAAAAACTTTCCTGATTTTAGCTCTATAGAAGCTGCTTTCTTGGTTTTCTTGCTCAATGTAAAAGGTGCTAGAGTTTTGGTTAACTTAAGTTGCGTTCTTGCCTTCCTTTTTTGGAATGTGATGTTACTACGCTTGTTTGGATTTTTAGCTACAAAGAAGCTGCCCTTTTGCTTCTTTATTCATTTTGAGTGGTGGGGTTTTACTGGAAATTGGAAAAGAAGTGCTTGAATTTTAGCCAGAAAAGGTACATTCGCGCTTTTTCTTTGTTTATATTTGGGGTGGTGATTATAGTAGGGTTCTGAGGGAATGTGACAATAGTGCCTGAATTTCAGCTAAAGAAGTTGCACTTTTGTGTTAGATCTGAGACTGACTTTTTGGTATAATTTTCACTGTGTTTACATTCAATGTCTGTGATGCACTCTGTAGTTCTCCTCTGTGTCAGTGCTTTTTTTTCTCCCTACGAAGAACATGTTTTGTGCTAATTTAGCTGCTCTGTTTGTTTGGACAGGTAATTGTTCTTGAAGAACTTGTTGCGAATGGGCGACCCAGTTTTAGTATCCACTGAAGACTCAGTGGAAGAGAGCCAAAGTCTGGAGATAATAGAGAAGCCACAAGATTTTGTCGAACAGCCACAAAGTTCTGAGTTACTGAAGCAATCATCAGCAGAGAGTATGAAAACATCATCTAGGAAAGTGAGACCGAGTGTAACAACTCAAAATGGGGCAACGAATGTTGGGACAGTGAAGAGGAAAACTGGAATAACAGATGGTACTGATTCTAGTTCCAAAGCGGTTAAATCAACTCTGACGAAATCAACCGTTAGTAGCACTTCACGAATTTCAGGAACACCTCCAGGCCCAAGAAGAAACAGCACTGGTGGTTTGCCTGAAAAACAGCCAACAACAGTAACTAAACGACCTAGTGGTACTAGTGTTGGTTCAGGTACAGCTAAGAAGAGTAGCCCTTTGGCCGCAGATCCTATGAGACGATCTCTTCCTGAAATTCGAAAGAGCACATTGCCTTCCAGCAATGCTAGAGCTACAACTCGATCAAGTACATCAGAGACTAGACGACCAGTTCCCGTTTCGCCCCTTACTAAGACTCCAAGAGCATCGGTTAGTTCGGATGCAAGCAACCAAGAATCTGTTAAGAAAACCTCAGCTAAATTATCATCACCATCACTTTCCTCTGCAAGGAGGAGTGCCTCTTCGTCGTTGGACAGCACTGCTAGTAGTGTCTCAACTAGGAAGTTCACTACGAAATTGTCTTCTTCAGCTGCACGGTCACCTTCTGTTTCTACTGGGTCCAAGGCTGGTTCATTGTCAACATCTCTGGACAGAAGTACTAGTTCATCCAGTAGGAAGAAAGGGGGGACTCTTGACAAGTCGTGATTCACGCCTTATTATGCTTCCTAAAGTGGAGACAAAAGCTGGCGATGACGTGGTAATAACTTGCCCCTCTATCCTTCGTTTTGCAAATATTAATTCTAGTTGGCGCTAAACTAAAGATGAGTGAAAACTTTTTTTCCATTAGACCTCTTCCTAAGGTGGATAATATTACCTTTTCATATCAGCTGCTTCACTAGTACCCTTTTTTCTTCTAAGGGTGCTCTTTAAGAATAGTGCTCATAGGTTCAAGAATTAAGTAAGGGTTATGACAGGGACAAAGCAATATAATTTAAAGGGCTTAAAATGGGATCTACTCAGTTCTCAAACATCAAACTGTTGGTTTTAGTGCTGATGGTGAGACATACATGTATTCCCGTTTTTAGATCCTTGTGCAGCGGCTTTCCATACCTTTACTTAATCCTCACATTGCATGCTATATCTAAAGAATACCATAAAACCCTTTTTTCTTCTAAGGGTGCTCTTTAAGAATAGTGCTCATAGGTTCAAGAATTAAGTAAGGGTTATGACAGGGACAAAGCAATATAATTTAAAGGGCTTAAAATGGGATCTACTCAGTTCTCAAACATCAAACTGTTGGTTTTAGTGCTGATGGTGAGACATACATGTATTCCCGTTTTTAGATCCTTGTGCAGCGGCTTTCCATACCTTTACTTAATCCTCACATTGCATGCTATATCTAAAGAATACCATAATACCCTGTTAATAGACAGAATCTGTGTCTATATTATAGATGTCACATTTGAAGTTGGGTAGTGATGTAGAATCACTGTTACAACTTATAGAAGCATTTGTATAGACCGTCAAAGAATTTCTATTTTTTTTGTGGTTGTAAAGACATCACTCTCTTTGTGCTGATTTTTCTGACATCTCTAATACTTACCTCTTAAAAAAGAAAGAATTCCATAAAATCCATTTAGTTTTCCCTTTTTTTAATGTTAAACCTCCATGTAAATTTGACTATCTCAGATACTTTCGTCTTACAAACTTCCACTTTTCTATAGTGATTGGTTCTTCTACCTATCAGAACAAAAAATACATGATTTTTCAGGCTAATTATGCTTTTGAATTATAACCTTTTAACTTAAAATCTTTTGACTTACACACTAATTTCAACTGTTTCTTTAATGGAGTTATACATTAAATTTATTTTGCTTTGAAATATACCACTTTACCTAAAATCTTCTAAAACACACATCAGATTCATCTGATACCATATTTTTAGAGGACAGATGTTTTTCTTTGATAGTATTCTGTGGTGGACTATTATGATTGTGGGGCTCTGTTCTTGTGACAAGCAGTGCGTGATCAGCTCCGTTAATCATCTCTAAATATGGATTGTATTTTAAGTTAGGTTTTCTAATTGTAGTTACTGTTGGAAAAATTGGATGATTATGGAGAATAAATGGTTTAGCTTGAAGCGTGTCAAAGACACTGTCCTTAAGGATATTTCGCATACACCGGGATGAATAATATTAAGCGTATCCCCCAGGACTCAACAAGCTCTTCTACTATAACTAGGAGTAGAAACAACAAAATTTAACAAGAAGAAAGCCCAGCACAAAAAATAAGGAAGAAAAGACTTTTAGCCTTTTATTTTTCACTCTTACCTTTTTTTCAAAGATAAAAACTACAAGTATATATATACTTCAAAAACTTTAAAATATGAATGAACCATACATTAACAATTAAATAAGCCATTAAAGATTTCTGTTACAAAATAATCCATAAAGACCAAACGGTTGACAAATGATACTAATAGCTATCATTTGATTGTCAGATTTCAATGACAATAGTACGTTAGTAACGTAGGATAACGTACAAACGCATACTGATGAATATTTAATTGTCTAATTTATTTTGTCCCAAAGTGAATTTAAAATAAACAAAATTTATGTTACAAATATTTAAGACAATTTATATAATAATTAAATATAGTTATAAAAAATGAATCTAGAGATAGTTTTGAATGTTTCTTTTTGAGTTGTCAAATTGTTTTCCAACAGTTAGACGGTCTCACCGTCTCAGATGTGATGTATTTCATCTTGTGGATGGGAAAATGCTGCTTTGGTTATCTATTTGCTGTATTTCCCTTCCTATTAAAATAACTCCCAATACAAAGTCAAAAATACTGTCACAGTAAAGGATAAGTAAACACTATATTAATGCAAGAATATAAACTGTATTGGAAAGCAATATATTGGTAAGAGCATTTAGTACGTGCAAAGAGTGATAGTTTGGGTCTTTGGTTGGTAAATTATTTTTGTGTCGAGCTAGCTATCCTGGTGAGATTTTAGGTTGGTAAGTCTTCTTAATAATACAAAAGCACATTTTACAGATTTATTAACTTCAATAGTTCAATGCTAAGCTTTTTACAGCTGTTTTGTTCTATGTGATTTCCTTAAAGGTTCTCCAGTTTGTTTATGAAATATCTTTTCTTCATTTTGCTTCAGTTGAAACTCTTTTAGTAAGGTCATATGATGTATTCCCTCTGTTCATTAGGAAAAAAAGGGTTCTTTAGTAATGTTACTAACTTTTGAAGCTTCGTCCCTTCATTTTTCTCTAGCGCTTGGATCTGAGGGGCCATAGAATACGAAGTCTCAACAGTGGCGGGCTGAACTTGTTGCCAAGTTTAGAGGTAACTAACAGTGATTCCATCTTATTTTACTTTTCGGAGGTTTCCCTGTTTACAACATGTTTCTTTGCTGATGAGAGAGGAGTGAACAACCATAAAGGACTCTGTTGGACATGTTACCGTTTAGTTCAGCAGATAACATTCTCTAGAAGCATTCTTTACATTCGTCTTGCCATTGCCCTGTAAAGAAGTTGCCGCTGACAGTCTGATTCATATTTGCCACATGTAACCAGATTTAACTACAAATCCGGGCTCCAATAATGCTATTTCGTACAGTATTTTGTGTGTATAAAAATGCTATGCTACCTCTATCCATTTTATTTGAAAATTTAGTTTGTTAAGTTGAGTTTTAAAGTACAGATTTCGACTCATTAGCATGATATTACACTTCTGAAAACACACACAGTCTTCAAGTAGGAGATCACTGGCATGGACAGAAAGCTCTCTGTAAAACATGGTGACCTAGAGAGACTAAAACTTTGCTCATTAATGTTCTACTCATTGTATGTTTTTTTTTTCTTTTCCCAATTTGAACATATTCATATGAATGTGCCCTCTTGCTCTTCGGGGGAAGGTGCAATCTTTATAGGTTTCTTTATATACAAGTCTGGAGCTGTTCTTTTATGTTTAATTGTAACTCTGGTATGGTAATTAAAGAAGTTTGAAGTGGTTGGTGTGAATCTTTTCTGATATAGGAAGCTGCAGTTATTATTTCCAGTACTCCGAACAAAGGTATTGTTTTACCAATTTATTTCATTTTGCAGTTTGTTTACCTCAGGGACAATCTGTTATCAGTATTGGATGGTATTGAAATACTGACTAGGGTGAAGGTCAGTTTTCTTTGTATGTTTATGACAGTTAAAAATTATATTTCTTCAAATTTTGCACTTTGACACTCCTATGGAAGGGGTAAGGTCTGCGTACACTCTATCCTCTCCAGACCCCACTTGTGGGACTACACTGGTTTTGTTGTTGTACACTCCTATGGAAGATGATGTAATTTTCTTGTTATTTTTTTTTTTTTGATTTGCACCGTGTGTCCGAGTCTTTAAGAGCCCCGACTAATCCCGGGGGTGCACAGGCCCTCGGCAAGGAGTTTTCCGCATAGAAATCTGATTTATTAATGTTTTACTCTTTAGGTTCTTGATTTGAGCTTCAATGATTTCAAAGGTCCTGGATTTGAACCACTTGAGAACTGCAAAGCTCTTCAGGTTAGCCCTTCTCTTAATGTCTTCTCTATTTCAAAGACTTACATGACTGATGACGGTTACTCTTTCAGTGGAAAGGCTCTGACATAATTTGTCATTCTTGTTTCAAATTTTGACATTTTAGCAACTCTATCTTGCTGGGAATCAAATTACATCACTCATAAGTCTTCCAGAGCTTCCCAATTTAGAGGTAATTCTTTGAACATCTGCACCACTGCTTGTTCATAGTCACAGCAGTCTTCACTAAGCATAATCAATGCCTACTCTATCTTATGTTGTTTTCTTAACTATCAAAGACAGACTTAAACAGTGGCTTATTGTTTTTTTCTTTGGCCATTAAATTTCAGTTCCTATCTGTTGCTCAGAATAAGTTAAAATCTCTTTCAATGGCTAGTCAGCCTCGGTTACAGGTTGATCTCTGATTTTCATCTTTTGTTACTTCTTACTGCTTGTATGGTTAGAACCTGCATCACATATTTATTTTGCAGGTCTTAGCTGCTAGCAACAATAAAATCTCTACATTGAAAGGATTCCCTTATTTACCTGCTCTTGAGGTTAGTATTATTGTTAGATGTCTTATGTGCTTATATATGATGAATATCATGTTGCTTTCTGGGAAAAGGAGTGATAATTATTGTTGTTTGTTGCGGTAGATAAAAGATAGAATAATAGTGCCAACTGGGGCGAACTATTGACATATGAATCAGTGTATCCCTCTCCATTCTTAATTAATTTACTTTAGTGGTCTGAGTCTCTCAGATGCTTCAAAATATTTCGGAAACCAAGCTATGCAGTGTTGATGGCACTGGATGCAATGACAGTACAAGTACACATAATGTTTGCTTAATTCATTCGTGTTTGACTGGTCAAATGACAAAATAAAGAGAGATTCTAATAGCTATAGTAGGTGTTCTCATTAGAAGTGTTAAACTAAGCTGACAGTAACATTAACATGAAAAAAGCTTCCAGTAACATTACTTGTTTTTATTTTTACATGGAATAGTAGGTGTTCTCAGTAGAAGTGTTAAACTAAGCTGACAGTAACATTAACCTGAAAAAAGCTTCCAGTAACGGTACTTGTTTTTATTTTTACGTGGAATTGATGAATAGGAAATTTCTCTTGTCATTTTCTTATTAAAAAACACTTCTTCTGGATCTTGACTTGATTCAGTAAATATCTGATAACTCTTAAAATGATAGAGGACACTGAAATCTGTATCTGTTTGAGGGCACATTTGAATTAGAAGATGTTCTATATTATGTGCACGTACTTTTTCATAATTAGATTTTTATGTTGAATGCCATGTAAATTACCATGCTCAAGGATGTTTTTTGAGTTGCCCGAGTTATTCTTTCTTTCCATGGCGAGCGCAGCATTTACGTGTGGAGGAGAATCCTATCCTTAAGATGCGTCACCTAGAGGCAGCTTCCATTTTGCTTGTGGGCCCTACATTAAAGAAGTTCAATGATAGAGGTACAGTACTTTGATTAATTCTTGCTTTTCTTATGGTAGTTTGCATCCTTTTGAGTTTTGTTGAAGATGATTTCTCATTTCATAGTATTGCTTGTTGTTTCCTTCTAAAGGAATTATGTAGGGATTTAGTTACTATTTTACAGTCTGATTTTGCAAATTCCTCTGATGTAACTTGTAAGTTTCTGATGCAAAATTTGCTTTTAGATCTCTCGCGTGAGGAGGTAGCACTAGCTAAACGTTATCCCTCTCACACTCCCGTGTGCATCAGAGGCGGTTGGGAATTTTGTCGTCCAGAACAAGCTGTCGGTGAGTTCCCAAGGATCTGCTGTCATTAAATTGTCTGATTCAGTGATAATCTCTCTTTGCATTTTTTTTTCATGCACAAGAAGCTCCTTACATCCTTAAGCGGCGTCAGTTGAATGGATACCAGATGTGTAAGATTTGGTTGTTGAACTGGGAGATATGATGTATCCTGTGTACCAACGTAGCCTTGGTATCCATGTTTGAGTTAAACTTTGGCTAGTCTATTGAGGTTGGATTAGCATCCGTTGCCGTTAGGAGTTAGTCTTCCTGTGGGGTCCAATGACTTATTCATGCGATGACGCACATAGATGTTTAATCAAGTGGCAGAATGGAATTGCTTTCTGTTTTCTACTACAGATTTTGTTTACATCAGTTTATCAAAATTCTTCTGGTAAGAGGCAAGATAAAGGTTTAGAACAGTCTCAAGATCTATAAACAAAAGTTAGAGGCTATAGGAGAGAGAATCCAACTTCTCTCTTTAACAATAACTCAAAGCGATCTCTGGCAACATTGGAAGATTTTCCCGTAATGCTGTAAGAAATTCCAACATATGCCAGAAAATTTTGCTGTAAGAGCTTTTTAATGGGTGATTTAGCTGTAGGACTTAGTGCTATGCTGTAAAAGGATTCACATGACTGTCTCGGGCCTCCATCAAGCTGGTTGGGCTATTTTGATTTTTTATGCTCCTATATTTGGGGCATTCCCACAATTATATATCCGCTCTTTGATGTTTGCCGTGCTCCCTACTCTGTGCCAGAATGGTAGTTCCTACCAATCTACTTTCTCCAGAAAAAAAGTTGCTTCTTTGTGTTTACTTGTTTTATGACTTTTATCTATGTAGATAGCTTCTTGGAGCTTGAAGCGAATATATGTTGGTGCTTCTGCACTTAGCTTGGTGGATATTAGTTCAGTGACACAATTACAGTATTTGATTTTTGAAAAGCAGGCGAATGTGCAGTAATAATACAAACAAAATTAGAGCTAGAGGGGTTATCTCACATGCTCCCTTTTTGATAATTTTTTTCATATAACATAATAGAAAAGCACTTGAAGGAATTTGATGACACATATCAAACACAATTTTTAATTTTGTGTATACTCTTGGAGCATAACGCCAATCACTTGTTGCATAAATGAATCGATGGTATTCCTGACATGTAGTTTTTTAGTTTGTGCTCTTGCCATCTGCTTCTTGTATACCGGGGATTTTCCTCTTATTTTTTATTTGTAAAATTTAAATATAAATAAAAACGTGAAGTGTAATTGATGTTTGTTTGGTTTCAAACATACTTTCTTAGTTGCATTTCATCTGTTTACAATTGAGAGTGCGTTATACCTTATTTGGTTATCATCTTATAATTTCTTATTATGGAGATTAAATTGATGTCTGCTCTCAGATAGCAATTTGGCACGCCAGCTGATTTTCTTTCCTTTAGTTTTAATTTTTCATCTCTCTATTATTTCTCTCTTCCACAGATTCAACTTTTCGCTTTCTGCTTGAGCAATGGAAGGAACAACTTCCTCAAGGATACCTGCTCAAAGAAGCCTTTATAGACCAGCCATTTGAGGAAGATGCTTGCTACTGCCACTTCAATTTTGTTAAGGATGAAGCTGAGAATACTGATTCAGACATAAACTTGAAATACCAATGGTTTATAGGAGAGAGAACTCCATCAAACTTTATAGAAATACATGGTGCAACGAGGGAGGTAATACTTTTCAGATGCTCCATTTGACGTTCTGTGTTGCTATATCCATGAGACATCATCATATAATTACAGCTTCTTATGATCAGTCCTATTGGCCAAAGCATGAAGACATCGGTAGAATCTTGAAAGTGGAGTGTACCCCGAAGCTGGGAGAGATGGAATATCCCACTATTTTTGCAATATCTTCTCCAGTTTCGCCTGGTATGTTATTTTTTTGTCTATTGGAAATAACAGTATAATGGTGAAGTGACTTATCAGAAAAAGCTTACTGTTGAAATGACGTGTGCTCCCTCTTCTCTGAGATATTTGAAATTTACGCCTAGAAAGATTGAAAACTAGTTTGTTTTGAGACTCTAATTATTTGGGAAAGCTAAAAAGTGTTTTATCTTTGGGTAGAAAATTTTCTTTTTTATATTCTGAACTAGTGACTTTAAGGCGGTAATGAAGTGCTTATTAAAAGCACCTTATCGAGTATGCCCACCTATTACTTGTCCCTGTTGCAGTGCAAGCTCCCGTGAGCATCACAGTAAAACTGGAGCGGGGCTTCAAAGGAATTTTATTTGGGATGCGGCTGATGGAACTAAAAAATTTCATCTAGTGAATTGGCATACAATCAATTCCCCAAAGAAGTGGGGTGGACTTGGAGTAAAAGATCTTAGTATTTAACTGAGCGTTTTTTCGGGAAGTGGCTGTGGAGATTGGCGATAGAAGAGCATGCTCTATGGAGGGAGGTCATAGTCGAAAAGTACGATTACACAGGAGGGCATTGGAGGACAAAGACGATCACAACACCTTTCGGGTGTGGCATGTGGAGGAGCATTATGAAGAATTGGGAAGCCTTCAATGACAACATCACTTACAGAGTGGGAATGGGAAGGAGAATTAGCTTTTGGAATCATAGGTGGTGTGGAGATGATACTTTGAGGGTCTCTTTCCCCACGTCTTCTGAGTTTCAAACAAGAATAAATTGATGGTTCAACAGATTCGCAAGGAGCATGAAGAGGGGGAGGGGGTAGTATGGGACCTCTCATTTAGAAGGAACATGCAAGATTGAGAGATTGCGGGGCTCCGAGATTTGTTGGCATTGCTATATGGGCAAGAAAAACCCCAACCATCTTGTGATTCTTGGAGATTGAAGTTGCGTTGCGATGGTTTGTTCACCGTAAAGTCTTTTTACCAGAGTATGTTAGTGAGAGAAGAGGCCACTTTTCCATACTCCTCGATTTGGATTCCTAAGGCGCCTACGAAAGTGTGCTTTTTTGCATGGCTAGTGGCGAGGGTTGTGGTTTTGACCGCTGAAAATCTGCAAAAGAGAGGAATTATACTTGTTAGTTGGTACTTGGTGCTACATGAGTAAAAGCTCAGGGGAAGAAGTTGATCATCTTTTGTTGCATCACCCTTTGTCCTCGGGTTTGTGGAGGACAATCTTGAATCTTTTTGGTGTTCAATGGGTGATACCCAACACTATAAAGGAAATTTTATATAGTTGGGCCGGTTTCCGTAAAAGTAGAAAGCAAGAGGCGTGGAAGTGCGCACCGTTAGCTCTCACTTGGATAGTTTGGGGGGAGAGAAATATGAGAGCTTTTGAGGGGATTGAGTCTCCTTTTTTACATCTTAAGAATAGTCTTTTATCTTTGATTGCTTTTTGGTGCACTCATATATCCCTACTTGTATAGAAGATTGGGCGTCATTTGTTGAGAATCATGTCGGATGTAAATTCTCTACTTTTTGATATACTTCTTGTATACGGGAGTTTTCTCCCTTTTGATTAACACAATCTAAATATCAAAAAATAATACTGTTATGTAGTTCCGCAGATAAATATATAGAAAACTAATCTAATTAAAATAAATAAATTGATGTTGATATCAAATTCACATAGAAAATTAGATAATTTAACTCTTCCTCATATCTGAGCTCGTTATTCCTTTTGAGACATGGGAATAATCGAAATGCAAATGTATTTTCGAGGAATTTTATTTCAATTTCTAAATTTATTCGCTTGCTAATTTATGCAATGCCCAATCTCACCTTGGAAGATTGTTTAGTGCTTGGGCAATGTCAACGAGAATCAAACAGGGATTATTGTGAATCCTACTAGACCTATTATTGCGAATCCTGCTGGACATTATGCTTTTAATCTACTCTGGTGCAACTAACACAACTAGGGGCTGCTAAGGTGCTATATTTACATGTGTCTCTGTAGTAGACCTTGGAACGAGAAAAAAGATTGCAACAAAACAAGAGAAACATCCCATTTGACAGATTTAAAACATTTGTTAACTTCTAGTACTTGTCAAAATAAAATGTGCTTATTCATATCTTAAGAGGCAAGTGGAGTCTCATCCTTGTAAGATGAACAAGGTTTTTTATAACTATAAATATGGTTGCCAACACAACCTTGGTGCTGATGAATACCCATGTTTCCTTTGTAAAAAATAAAAGAACCTAGTCAAGTCCTTTAATGCAAAGGGATATAGTTCTGAGTTTTTTTTTTATATTTTTTTATTTTATTATTTTATTATTATTATTATTATTATTATTTTATAACTTAAAATCATAAGGAAAAAAACTGAAATTTTAAATTAACTAGAGAAGGTATACCCAGTTTTGTGCTGATGTACTAAGAGAGGCATTATTATTTGTTGTCTCTATCATCTTCAGTGGCTGGCGTTTCTGCTGAAGTCTTTTTATTTGCGTGTCTTATTGTTAGTTAATTGTCTCTTGCTTTTCTATGGGCTATCAGTTATATCATCTTTCGTGTTTTTTTCATTTTCTTTTGGTAAAGGAACTGGCCACCCGAAAGTATTGAAGATTGAAGTGTGTGGGGATCTATTGGAAGGAAACATAATTCGAGGCCATGCAGAAATTGCATGGTGCGGTGGAACCCCAGGAAAAAGCATTTCTAGGTGAGATGATCATCTTAAATTGCAGCTATAACACTTGTCAGATTTTATAGATCGTAATTTTGCACAAAACTTGTCCCTCATCAGCGTGAAGGAGTAACTTTCTGGCTTAACCTTTTTCAGTTGGTTAAGGAAAAGATGGAACAGCAGCCCAGTGGTCATTGTTGGTGCTGAAGAAGAAGAATATCAGTTGACCCTTGATGATGTTGATTCGTGTTTGGTGTTTATGTATACCCCTATGACAGAGGAAGGTGCCAAAGGAGAACCTCAATATGCTATAACTGATTATGTGAAAGCAGGTATGGAGTTGGATTCATTTGTTATCGGATCATTAGACCTCAAGAAGGTTGCAATATAACTGCCAATGATTTTATATGGAAGAACATGCCCATTCCGAAAATGCAGAATTTGCTTTGCTTTTATGTCATTTATATTTGAGTTTGTCAATTACATTCTATATAGGGGTTTATGCATGTCAAGATGGTAGCTTGATGGGCGAACTAACCTCCTCGTAAGATGGAGATATTCATAATAGCGCAGCTTCTTAGTTACGAAAAAAAGAGGCAGCGGCCTCAGGGATTGACAATCACCTATTTTCTTGAGCTAACTTTGGTCAATCATCCAAAGCAGTCTTTCTTGACTATCTTCTTCAATTTTTATGGTCACTAAGTTAATTTTTTCTGCTGACAGCTCCCCCATCAGTGAGTGATGTACAAATTTCTGGAGATGTTGTCGAAGGCAATACCATAAGAGGAGTTGGGAAATATTTTGGAGGAAGAGAAGGACCCAGCAAGTTCGAGTGGTTGCGTGAAGATAAGGATACAGGGTAAGCTTTCTTGTTCTCTTTTCAGATCGCCGAGCGTATCAATTAGTTAAAAATCAATTTTAGTAGTTTTTAGTTCTTCAAGAATATTTACTATTATTTGGAATATTTTAGATTGTTAATGCCTTGTGTATTTAAATAAGTGCAAACAACTATCTTGGTTTCTTTCTTGTGGGGTATGAACACCCTAAGATGATTGATTTTATATAGGTCACACATGCTTGTGCAAGGATTTCCAATTTTTAATGGGTTTCACAAATTGGGTTTATAAGGGTTTCGAAAGAGTTAAATGTTTTGGACACCCATTATCTTAAGGTTTTGAGTTGGATGTTCAGATTCTTTCACATGGATGTTCAAGTTTTTTTTTGTTGTTGTTGTGGTGGTGGTGGTTGTGTCAAGCCAAACTTTATTTATCCTATTTCCCCGCAAGTAAGTTCTCATTAGGTAAACCACAACCAGGTTTCACGTGCAAGGTGGTTGGGTTATATGTCCAACATATGTTTTATAGGAGCTTCCGAAGGGGTTTATAGAGGTCTTGTGCTACTCCAACCATTTCCTTATGGTTTTGGTCGGATACTCAAAATAAAATATTATCACTCCCTCCGTTTCAATTTATAAGAGGTATTTTGACTCGACACATAGTTTAAGAAAATAAGAAGACTTTTGAAACTTGTGGTCTTAAAAGCTTAAGGGATAAAAGCTTTGTGGGGCCATGGAATTTGTTTGGTTATAAAAGCTTCTCATTAAGGGTAAAATGGGTAAAATGAGAAGTTTAAAGTTGCCTGGACCAATCTTTTAATTTGCTCTAGCTTTACCGAATTGTGACTGCATAATGAAGTGATCACAACTTCTTAAGTAACTCACCATTCATTCTTTTAAGTCTAGTAGGCATTACCCTAAGGTTGTTTGTATAGTTTCGGATGTGGCTAGCCAGCTACAATGAACATTTCACTAATTTTGAGTCAGTCTATCAAAACTTTCTTATTTGTTTTTTGATGTAATCTACCTTTTGTATTATGGACTATTTTTGTCAGAATCCCACATCATTAAGTGTGTGTACTACTGTCTCCATATTTCCTCTTGGACATGTTACCAACTGAGCTAGCGTTTGGGTAAGTTCGGCTTATTGTCCATTTCCTTATCATGATGTGAAAGCAAGTGGAGGTTCAAGGTTCAAGTCTCGTTGCCACCCTTGATTTATTTTTTCCTGTGTTTGATCCATGAACAAGAATCAAGCCTGCACATGAGGGAGTGTGTTGAAGGCATCAATTAGGAAATAAAAATATGTTCTATCTAGTAATTTAAGCTTTTAGATGAGGTAATCATACACTTTCAAAACAATTGCTATTCCATGTAGGTTGATGTCCGCTTCTTTACCTGGTTGATCTTGTTTGATAAGTCTTTTTATATTCATTTCTTTGGCTTGGGGTGTGGATACAGGGAATTCGTGCTGGTATCATCTGGTACAAATGAATATACTTTGACAAAAGAGGATGTTGGCTGGTGCTTGGCTTTTGTTTATATACCCGTGAATTTTGAAGGTCAGATTTTTTGTAATTTAATTCCATCTTTTTTACAGTCCATGACCTTTGTAACATCTGACTGTGCTTTGCAGGACAGCAAGGGAAATCTCTATCGACTGTTTCACAGAAAGTTAAGCAAGGTTTACTATTCTAATCTTTCATAAGTTAGCATCCTGATATTGTTTCATGAAGTCAATCTTTCATTAGGGAAGGACTTCGCATTGAGATAGGATACTTTGGCGTATTGGTCAATCTTGGATGGATGTTTAGTTATATTGATCATATTTTCTTATAAGGTAAATAACTTTATTAATAATCGGAAAATCTCCTGTATACAAGAAGTTATGTTGCGCGGACTCTCCAAAATGATGCCGCACCCATGTCGGATCCTCCATAATACACTATTTTTGGAGGATCCGACACGCACCCGACAACATTTCCGGAGAGTCCGAGCAACATAGACAAGAAGTGTACCAAAACTAAGAGAATATACAACATAATAGGGATAAATTTATATTATACCTCCGACATCTGACAATAGGATGTGTAAGACGCTTATGTCAATAGACTTGAGCCTTGGGGTTTGCTCTCTTTCAATGTCTCAAGTTCGAAACCCACTGGGTGCAAACAATTTCTGAGGGCCATCGGACTGAGTAAAACCTGAATTAACCGTGGTGCACGTGCGGGAAACTCCTTGCCGAGGGCCTGTGCACCCTCGGGATTACTCGGGGCTCTTAGAGACTCGGACACCTGGTGCAAAAAAAAAGAAAAGCTGTGTAAGACGCTCTTATTTTTTTGACAAGTTGCCCATTGTGGGTCCACCTCACACGAAAACTGACTCTCTTTCTACTCTCCACGTCGCTGGCCCGTGCTCCCTCCATTCTTCTTGTTCAGGTCTTTCCAGCTCCCATCACCTCCCAACAGCACTGCATGCTGCATAGGTTTGCTGAAGCCAAATTATACAAGCTTACTTAATAGACCAAATTTCACATGTTATGGCCGGCATCTTTATGTAACTTCTTCAAAATTTGATATGATTTTAGCTACAAGTTATCAGTATTCTACAGAGTGAAACAATGTAGGTTTGTGGGTCTTATTGTTTTTTTTTAAATCTAAATCGCTGTTCCAGCTCCTCCTAAAGTGACAAATGTAAAGATAATTGGTGAACTAAAGGAGGGCAGTAAAATAACGGTAACTGGTATTGTTACCGGAGGAACTGAAGGAGCCAGCAGAGTTCAGTGGTTTAAAACAAGTTCATCAACATTCGAGGGTGAGAGCTGTCTTGATGCATTAAGTACATCCAAAATTGCGAAGGTAATAGATGTTTAAGTTAAGCTTTTGATTTTCAGCTCCTACGTGTGATGCATGAATCAATAACCATTACTTAATCATCAAAAATGATGCGTCAAATCAGTCAATGTCTGTTTCTTCAGGCATTCCGCATACCTTTAGGAGCTGTTGGCTACTATATTGTTGCAAAATTTACTCCAATGACTCCAGATGGTGAAGCTGGTGAACCAATCTATGTCATTTCCGAAAGAGCTGCAGAGAGTAAGTATTACATTAAAATTTCATCTGATTCTTTTGCACATTTGTTCTTAACTTCGAATAATCAAACAACATGGATGTTTTCTTGCAGCTCTTCCACCCAGCCTTAACTTTTTATCTCTGACTGGTGATTATGTCGAAGGTGGAATAATGACTGCATCTTATGGTTATATTGGGGGTCATGAGGGAAAAAGTATTTACAATTGGTATCTTCACGAGGTAGACCGCTGACTTCTTGCCTCAGCTTGACTGTAGGCTGTATTCTCTACATTCTTTTCAGAGTCCTAGCCAGACTGCAGAGAGAAAAAGATCAAATCATGTTTATTCTACTCTGTCGGACTGGTATGTTACGCGGCACCAAAAAATGGATGGTGCTGAACAGAGAATAAGTGAGAATATTCTCTGAAGGAGAGTATCCTGTACTCAGTTCAAATGAACTTCGACTATAGAAACTTCAGGATTTCATCAAATTCAAGTAACAAATGAGAAAGTAAAATTTGGACGATTGTTTATTATGAGAGTTAGCGATTCTCATACTACAATGCTCAACTTCCATAAGGAAACAGAACGAAAGGAAAAAAAAAACTAAGAAACAAAGAAAGATTAACACTGACTTACCATATGAGGAATGCAGAATGCTGAGATATAAAGTAAAAACAGAATGGATTCTAGTGTTCCTCCATATAAACCGAGATTAAACTCTATTTGAGTTGTATTATAGGAAACCATATCATAGTTTATGTTGCTGTAATGAATATATACCTTCTAACGTTTCAACGAAGTGACTGTTACGAAGAAAAGACCATTTTTGTTTTCTTTCTTTTTGAAGAACTCTTAATACCTAATTTCTTTGCGTGGGTTATCATCAAGTCTTAATTACTGAGGTTGTATGTGTGTCATGGACTAGTTCCTTGATTTTATACAAATTAGAAGTGAGAGCAAAGAGATTGTCTTTGTGAATAGCATGAGCTCATCCATGCTTATCATAGTTTCTCTAGTTTTAAGGTAGTTATGGCGATAGCATTATAACTGGCTAGCTAGCCGTTCCTATACTGCTATAAAATTTTGTTCTAACTTAATATGATATTTTATTATTGTTTTTAGCTATCAATGACCGGATCCTCTTACTGCAGGTTGAAAATGACTCAGGTGCTATAATTCCTGAGTTTTCGGGTCTTCTTCAATATCGTATTACCAAAGATGCAATTGGAAAATTCATATCTTTCAAATGTACCCCGGTCCGTGATGATGGGACAGTGGGTGAGCCAAGAACTTGTATGGGACAGGAGCATGTTCGCCCAGGTAATGCTGCATTTCGATGTGTTCGGATCAATTGTAAGAATTGTTATGACTTTTGGACTTCTATAGATATTCTAGCACCATAGAATATTTTTAGTGCTTACAGATGGTATCAGAGCTTGCTGCAGTTCAAGATTTTAATATTATTTTCTTGTTCATAATACTGCACGGGTAAAGCAAGAGCCTATCTATGATCCCTATATATTTTAATTGTTCAGAACTAATTCACTTCACTTACTGGGTGCCAGAAAATTTAATTTGCTGGATTTCTCGCAAAAAACATACTAATATTATAGGTTTTATGTAAAACAATCTCAGATTGTGATAGAGGTTATTTCTAACCATCTTGCAAACGAGGAACCAGAGTTTCTCTTGAAACATGCTATGAACATGACCATCTATTCTGCTTTTGGGGTTAATTGATCATTTGTTACTTAACCGGTATCTGATGAAATTCATGTTCCCCGGTTATCACCGAAGAGAGCTAGAAAGCTTCTGTCCCTAATATCCTCAGCAAAGTCTGTGTCCTCTTTTCAAAGCCTTATTACATTTTTTCTTTTCCAACAAGCATGGCACACATTTAATTACTCTGTCAGTGTTCAAGGTTCAGAAAGATTTATATGGTTGCAGAAATCTTAGGCTACTTTTTCAATGATTTTGATCATTTATTAGTTTGCCATCTAATGTTTTCTTATTGTGTTCTTGCATGGTGTAGGAACCCCAAGATTGCTTTCTTTACGATTAGCCGGAACTGCAGTTGAAGGCACCACACTAAACGTTGAGAAGAAATACTGGGGTGGTGAAGAGGGAGATTCAGTTTACCGCTGGTTCCGGGTACTTGAATGTGCTTTAAATGCTTAAATCTCTTTACAAGCAAATAAATTGAGATTCTATGCTTCCTCCAAGGCCCAAAAGTAGCCCAAGTACTTCTGTTGTCTTATAAAGTGATGGATTGAGATTTTGAATTTTTCTTACGGGAAGAAGTTTAGATTTATAATGGTGACACAAGAACTAAGTATGCATGTTACTGTGCAGACTAGTTCAAGTGGCACAAACATAGAAGTCAATGATGCTAGGACGTCCTCATACAAGCTCTCTATTGATGATATTGGATTTTCTATATATGTGTCCTGTGAACCTGTTCGAAATGATTGGGCTCGTGGTCCTATTGTTATCTCGGAACAAGTTGGACCCATTGTTCCAGGTATTACTATTACCAAATGAATCTCTGTATATGAATAGGTTGACATGAACTATTATTAGTTTCTCAACTTCTAAATTGGTTGATGATAGTTAGCAAGATTACTTTTTATTTTAACGTAACAAGTTACTTTCAGTTTGCTAGTTATTTAAACCAGATATGCAACCATGCTGATTACCTTTAAGTTCAAAATTATATTTAGAGATGAGGTATATCTGAAAAACTTCACTGCAGGGCCACCGACATGCCATTCACTTGAATTGCAAGGATCTTTGGTTGAAGGAGAACGTGTGAGATTCCTTGCATCTTATAGTGGAGGGTATGGTTATATATTAAAATCATCCATCTAGAGCTTGAGTTTCTAAATTCATTTTAGTTTGGTCCGAAGTTGAAAGTGTTCATATGCAGGGAGAAGGGAGAGTGCCTACATGAATGGTTTAGAGTGAACCCTGATGGTGTCAAAGACAAAATTAGCTGTGGTGGTAGGGATATATATTATTATATTTCATTTTAGGAGTGCAAAAACGTGGCGAGTAAATCAGTTTTATTGGCAGAATTTCTCGATTTGACTCTTGAGGATGTCGATAATTGCATTGAGCTTATTTATACGCCGATCCGCAAAGATGCATTAAAAGGAAGCTGTAGGAGCATATTATCTTGCCAAGTAGCTCCTGGTATGTTGTTTGCTCCTACATAATCTTTTATTAGAAAAGGCACTGCATGCCAATCTTTCTAACCAAATAACATATCTTTGGTAAGTCATGATACCGGATTGACATTAGCAGATTAGCTAGAATATGAAATTATCTCAAATGATTTAACTTTTAAAAGCTTTTTATCTTCACGAACTATATAACAGCTTAACCTTGCATTATTTTATTGTGTTGCTCCGTTCAGTTAACCTCCATAATTACATTGTTTGACTTTGCACTTTTTCTTCTGCTTTTGAATTCATTATATGAAGTACTTCTACCTGAAATTGACCTTGCATTGAGATAGGAGACCCAAGTGGTGTTGAACTGTCAATTCCTGAATGCTGCGAGGGTGAGACAATAGTTCCCAAGCGGAGATACTTTGGAGGACAAGAAGGTGATGGTGAATATGTTTGGTATAGAAGTAAGAATAAGCTTCATGAATCTGCTCTGCTGGACTTGCCTAGCGTTACAGAGGATGTACATGTTTGTGCAAGGACTTTGTAAGTCTTCGTACGAGTAATAATTAATAACTTTGCCTACTTGTTGAAAGAAACTGAAAAAACATCAAAAGTTTCTCTATGGTGCTAGTAATCCTTTTTGAATATGTATTTTCCAGAACATATAAGCCATTGCTTGAAGATGTGGGAGCATACTTGGCATTATATTGGCTGCCAATTCGCATCGATGGCAAATCTGGGAACCCATTAGCATCAGTTTGCGAGTCTCAAGTCTCTCCAGGTAGACCTTGATTCGTACTCCTGAGTAGATATTTCTCTCCCTTCCCATTACTGATATCACCGTATGTGCTTTTGTCGATGAGGTAAATAATTTTATTAACAATTAGGGACCAACCCGTATGTACACAAGCCGTATACCCAAAGTGAAAGAATCGATTCGATCATTCAAGTCGCCCATTCCACGCGAGGTCCTCGTTCCGGAATTAGCGCAACCTCTCCTTCCTGATATCCAAAGGAGGATAGAGCTTCAACAACGATTGTCGCTCTATTTCATTGGTAGGAACGAGGCCAGGCACCTCCCGCCCTTTTTGGGTATTTTGGAGAAACAAATGCTGCTGGAAAAAAATCATGGTTAAGAGATCCAATCCCCTGTACAAATAGGGACCTCATGAGTACACCAAGAAGAAATTAGGAACAAAAGACTACTTTGCAATTTTACAAAATCTTGTTTCACCCCTTCAAGTGCCCTCCTATTGTTCTCTCTACATATAACCTACATGATTGCTAAGGGAGCAACACTCCATGCCCTTGAACTTCTCTTTCTCCTCATGTGAGCCCAACATACAACGCCTCCTTCACTGTACCCGGCATTACCCATTGCACTCCAAACAAATTAAGGATCGGCCTCCACAGACGATTAGCCACTTGACAATGCAATAGGAGATAATCTACATCTTTGCCCGAGCTTTTGCACATGAAGCACCAACTAACATAGGCTATCCTTCTCTTTCTTAGATTTACCGCTGTCAAAATCACTCCCCTCGCCGCCAACCACGCAAAGAAACACACCTTTCTTGGTGCTCTGGGAATCCAAATAGAGTAATGAGGGAAAATGCGTTCCTCTCTCATTAATAACCTCTTATAATAAGATTAATTCCTTATGATCTTGCAGTGAAATTGTTAACTCTATAATATGAGATAGTATATTCTATGGAGCTTCCTATTAAAGATTTAGGATTTCTTGTTTCTTTAACTGCATACTTCGAGGTTTATATGAAAGTTATATTATAGCTCCTGACAAGATGTGCTGAGTTCTGAATTAATAGCATGTTCCCTTTCAAGAAGGATTATGCTTGCTGTTGGTTATATGATGCTTGATACTCCCTCCTCTTCATTTTATATGGCGATGGTTTAGTGGTCTCGAATTTTCAGAAATAATGACTTTTGGCACGTACCAAAATTACTTGTAGAACTTGTCGTCCTAAATTTGCCATTACATTTCTTTGGCTATAAGAACATGCCAATAAGGGTAAAATAAGAAGTTCAAAGTTAAATAGTTTTCAAATATAGAAAGGTGCCTTCCTTTTTCTGGACAGACTAAAAAGGAAAGAATGCCATATAAAAGGAAACACAGGGAGTATTTGCTTATTTTAAAGTTGTACTGAACATGTATTGTGAATTGTGTGGCAGCTTTTCCAGTAGTTTCTAATGTTCGCGTGAAGCAGCTCTCGTCAAGTATTTACCTTGGGGAAGGAGTGTATTTCGGTGGTCACGAAGGATCAAGCTTGTTTTGCTGGTATAGAGAAACTAATGAGGGAACGATCACTCTCATCAATGGAGCATGTTCTAAAACTTATGAAGTTGTAGATGAAGATTACAATTGCCGTTTGCTTTTTGGGTAACAGATTCTCTAATATTTTGGCTGGCTTTTGAAATGTTATGTTGTGAGATACTAAGTTGCTCCGACACTTCAGTTTAGGTGCCGCACCCGTGTCGACACGACACTAGTATGGGTGTGGGTATGGGATCCGTACCGGATATGGTCAAACACTTTTGGGTACTTTGACCACAACTGACGGAAAAATTCGATACAAGATACAATTTGATTCCCGAAATCAGAACCAACTAGGATAAAATTTGAAGAAAATAACATACCTTATCTACGATATCAATCCATTACTTATTTACAACTTGAGAGTAAAAAAGAAATACACACTTTACAAGCTATGCTAAGTATTCCACCAAATTTTTTACAAATTTAGAGATATTTTTATATTTTTGAATTAATTTTAGCCGGATCCCCGCACCCGTATCCACACTAGGATCCGTATCCCCGAATCTTAGAATTTACATCTCGAAGGATCCGACCTTTAGATCCGTACCCGTGTCGGACACCCGAACCTATGTCCGAGTAACTTAGGTGAGATACAAGTGCATTGTAGTTGATGCTTATAGATGCGGATTAATTCCTTGTCCTCTGCCTGAATGTTTCTTCTGTTATTTCTTGAATAATCTTGTTAAATAAAATAAAAAAAATAAACAAATGACAAATGGAAAACTAAAAACTTTAAAGAAGTGATGTGCATGTGTAGTCTTTTTTTCTTTCTAAAACATGTTACCCAAAATTTGCAGATATACACCAGTTCGTTCAGATTCAGTCATTGGAGAACTCAGGTTATCCGAGCCAACTCATGTGATTCTCCCAGGTATTTGCCTGATCATAGAATCTGACATGACGAAGAAGTCTATTGTATGCCATCATTCCTAGGTCCTAATTAATGAGTTCCATTTTGTACTAGTTTGAGATAGACACTGCCACTCTTCACCTTCACATGATTGAAATGGTCTGGTGCCACTGTGGGGCATTACACCAGAGCTTAGAAGTAATTGAGAAATAAAGATAAGAGAACAATGTACTGGTGAGTTGATAAATGCACGGCGGACTTTTTCATAGGTGGTGAATATAAAGAGCATCATGTGCTTAGGTTCACGCATGTCTAGATTCATTGAATTTGAGTAAGAAAAATATTATAGTAGTCTATTTAGTTATAGTATATTTCCTATCTTGTTAGGCAATAGAGAACTCTTACCTATCATACTGTACGTAGCTTAAAACTCCAATAGGGAGCCCTCTTGTACATTGTTGGTTAATCAAATCTCTTCTCAGCGGTGAACCGACATGGTCACCGGCCAGTGCTCAAGCACTCACAATCTCCAACTTAAACTTTAGATCTTTATATAGGTAAATAGTAAGAAATGGATATATAAATAAGTGAGCACCTTGATCTTCGATAGACAAATGTTGCAACGGTTAACAGACAGAAATATTAGGTGCAACTACCTCTGGGTTCAGGGTTCAATTCCTGTTTGAGTAAACTTTTTTCATGGTTAGATCTTTTCGTCCTTTTCTTCATTCATGGCTGATTCTTCTTTTCTGTCCTTTTTTTTGCTTTTCCTTCTTTCCGTTTTTTTCCTTCGCTTTTCCTTTTTGCCCCTCTTTCGCCACAAAGTGATGAAACCCGACTCTTCTTTTTCTTTGCCCCTTTTACAAACACAAAGACACTAGCCACCAAGCGAGGATGGATAATGGCTAGAGCAGTAAAACAACAAAACCATTTACTTGTTGCCCAAGCTAGTGATATTTGCTGTTTTAGGAAATATAAAAACCTCTTCGAAGACAACTGTGAATAGAATGGTCTTCTTTAGTATTGATAAACATTAATTGTAGTTTGCTTGTATAATTTTAATCGCTGCATTTATACTATGTGGTTGATAGCAACTTTATGTTACAAACAATGGGGCATCTATACCTTTAAAGTTCATGGTCTGCTACTGCCTCCTCTACTTCCACAGCTGACGATGGAGTTAACACAAGGAATGAAATCTTTTTTACTTATCAAAAAAATCTTTGATTAAAAAATTCTTTGATTACTTACCCATTTCTTTTGAACACAAGGAACTGAAATACTAGAAGGCGATTGGCGATAGAAATTAGAGATACAATTTAGAAAGAAAGGATAGATTCTAGTAAAGGAAGCAACTAGTCAACAACAAGAATAAAACCAAGGGAGAAGAAAAATTGAATTCATACATGAATACTTGCTAGAAGAATTCAAGAGAGGTTCAATTGAAGAGGGATAGGGCAATCTCACAAAGGGATCTCAAGAGAGTTCTTCATCAACAATCCATCATAAAACTAATAGACTCTCTATTTACAGCGATGCTAAGCTCAATGGGATAAGGCGAATTACAAAAGACATCAAAACAAGGAAAAGCTTAAAATAAATAAAAATGGCTCACGTGTCAATGGCTTTCTATTTACGGTGATGCAAAGCTCAACGGGCTAAAGCCCAAACCCAAAATACATCAAAACAAGGAAAAGCCTAAACTAAATAAAAGTGGGTCTTTATTGTGGTCTACAATGTGAGCAAGCTCATACATCTAGAGTTTCCAAACACAATGCACTTCAGATATTTGTCATGGAGGCTAGCAAACCAATAAGAATGTATATTTGTCATGGAGGCTAGCAAACCAATAAGAATGTGTCTGGCTTTGATAACATGTTAAGAAAGATGGACCTTCAAGTCTAACTCAACTCCAAAAGCTAGCTCTTGCAACAACAACAACTACCCAGTATGTTCCCACAAAGTGGGGTCTGGGGAAAAGCTAGCTCTTGCCAAGACCATATAAGAAGACAACAACTAACTCCCTGTCATGACCCAATTTAGGATCATGATCGGCGCCTGGGAGCAAGTGCCCCCAAGTTAGCCTCATCGATATTTTACAGAAAATCGGACACAAAAATATTTTTGTCTCATAAACAAATAACATCCAATCAATATTCACTTAAACCTGTCATATATTCTTCATCAACTAACAAAATGAGTTTTCACCAACCTTACCAACACAATAATACTAAACCATCTAAAAATACATAAAGAAAGTGCAATACTAGTAACTAATCCAATATAACGAATGAATACTCAGGACAATAAAAATGAGTATGGAGCAACTCTAATAGTTTTAAAGAAATGATCATAACATATGAATAAACTCTTTGCCACGCGAATAAATGCGTGGCTCACCCGGAACTGTCAACTCGTGTACTCTAATTAACGAAATTCTCGCTAGCGTCAACTATCTCCATAAAAAAAATAGTGGGGAGTGAGTCGTTAGCTCAGTGAGTAATAATACTTAACCACAACTGTTTTTAATTGGGAACAAGTCAGAAAACATGCACGTGTAATAGTAACAATCAGAAACTATCATAAAATAAAATGCCCTCTCAAAAAAGGTAAATATAACAGTCTATTCATGTGCTTCCTGTAACAGAAGTCAATTTAACGATCGATAATAAACTCGGTAATACCGTGTCATAGCAAACCTTTATATTTGGGAGGTTTCCAGAAAAGGATCATGTAATCTGTATGACCGTGTGGACCCCTTCATAAAAGGAGTCAAATATAACTGTAGGTCCCTACTCGAGGGAAAACAATAAATGTATGCTAGTTCTACCTTCCCACTAGCGAGTGCTATACTTGTACTCGTTAATCAGTAAATACAAGGTGCACCAGGTCTACCGAACCCGCCGTTAGCTATGGGATCCTTCAAAGTCTCCTCCCATTCATACTTTTTTTTGTAAACAGTAAATCTTTACATGGAAGCATTTTCAAAACAGTACAAGGCATTTAAGTTCTTATCTAATCATGTAATTCAGTTTCGGTAATGGTAATCATATCTCTAGTAACAGTAAAACATGTCTAGTAACAGTGAGACCATTTTAAATAACTGTAAATATCTCAAGTAAACTATTCAGTGCCATATCAAGTAAAAGACTTGTCTCACATGCAATTTCGAACATTCGGTAACACATTTTATTTTTAAAATAATGTATAAACCATGCAGGTTATGAAAAACACATATTGCAGTAAGATTATTACTCACCTCTAAAAGCCAACTAGTCAAAACTCGACTTCTTATCGATCCAAATGCTCAACTTGTGGGAAAAATCTAGTATAAACCAAATATAAGTCTAGCGTTACCACCCATCAATTCCCCAATTCATTCCTTTTTAATAAATATAATATATGTTGGATTTTCGCTTTTTTATTCTTAAACCTTACTTCAACTTCTTCACTAAACCATATATGCTGGAAACTTGCAGGAAATAATAATATTGAATTTATAACCCTATATCTTTTTAATACAATCAAAGGAGTGCAAGCAGAAAAGTAATTAAGCATCTTGTCTGCTTACGCAAAATTTTGAAATACATAGCTGATCCAATCTGACTAATTAATTACTTAGCCTATCTCGGATAAAAATTTGGTTCTTGTTCATGGGTATTCTCATATCCAATAAATTGGTGCTTTCATATCTAAATCAGTGTTTGTACCCATGACAATAGGTACAAACTCATGCCAGTGAAACACAATTATAGGAATACTCTGTTACCTATTTTTCAAGGCTTGGTTCCAACCTCATTTCTTCTTCTCCTCCCTTTTCTTTCTCTGTGTCGATTTCACTTCTCTTTTTTTTCTTCTATAGCTTCTGGTTTAGCTGCAGCAGTTCCTTCTTCTATTTTTCCCCCCCAAATTCTCTTTTTAGTGTTTTAAAATCCTATAAAACAAAGGACTCAATTCCCTTTTTTGGTTTCCACTTACGCCAGTCCTGTTGGCTCTGACCCTACTATCCTTTGTTTTACCTTTTCTTTTAATATTTTGTTCTCCTTTTTTTACATTTTTTTTACTTAGCTATCCTTGTTTTTCAATGAGAGGTATTACACTCCCTCAACCACTGAAATAATCCAAAAAAAGAAGAGTTTCTCAATCTTCTACAACTCCAATAGTCCAACTATTTATAATCAGTCAAATGATCAGCTCAGCAAATGTTCCTAAGTAGTTCTGCTTGTCTGTAGAGCATGCTTCATCTAGAATGTGTTGAGTTGTCCCACATCAGAGGGATTTGAGGTCTTTGGTCTCCTTATAGGGTTTGGGCAATCCTCACCGGTCACGGTCACCTCACAAGCTAGCTTTTGGGGTTGAGTTAGGCCCAATGTCCATTCTTATCATGGTATCAGAGCCAGGCCCATCCTAATTGTTGTTACCGATGTTAGGCCCCCGTTTATATTGTCCACGCTCCAGAGGCATGGGCGTGAGGGGATGTTGAGTTGTTCCACATCGGAGGGATTTGAGGTCCTTGGTCTCCTTATATGGCTTGGGCAATCCTCACCTCACAAGCTAGCTTTTGGGGTTGAGTTAGGCGAAATGTCCATTCTTATTATTAGAATGTTTCCGTGCACTATCTAGAATACTGTCCTTTCAGTGCTTGTGAAACATATACCCATATAATGTCCTGACAGTAACGCACTACGTCCACAGATATTCCAAGAATTGAGACACTGGCTCTAACTGGGAAAGCTGTTGAAGGGGACATACTAACTGCTATTGAAGTCATTCCAAAGAGTGAAAGTCAAGAGCGTGTATGGTTAAAGTATAAGAAGGACATCAAATATACATGGTACTTCTCTGTTCTCATCATCTGGATATGCTGGCAATCAACCGTTTTTCGTTAATGGCTGATTATTCTTTACTGACATTAATTTATGTGAAGTTAGAACAACAGCTACAATATAGAGATGATTTCTGTTACCACACTTGCTACTTTTCTTATACTCTAAAAAAAAGGAACCAAAAGCTGCTCCTCTTATTTTGTGATGGATATCGGTTCAATATCTAGATCTCAGGAAATAATGTTGGGTAAGCTGGTTAAATATCTAGCTTCAAAACTGAGATTTGCGAAAGCTCAGATAGTTGGTGTTATCCTGATATGATTTACTTCTACACTCTGTATAATTTATTGCATCCAAGAATGCAAACTGCTATTAAGTTGTCTAGCATAAGCCGAAGATTGATTTGCTTCTGAAGGTTCTATTATAGAGTGCATTGAGAAGCTTCTGATATTTTACTGGCTGCTGCAGGTTCATTTCGACTGAAACAGGAAATAATAAGTCCTTTGAGCCATTACCATCACAGCATTCTTGCTCCTACAGGTTACGATTCGAGGACATAGGTCGTTCTCTAAGATGTGAATGCATCGTGTCTGATGTTTTTGGAAGGTCAAGTGATCCTGTGTATGCCAAAACTCCTTCAGTTTCACCAGGTATTCTAGCTTCAAATTCTAATCTAGTTTCCACTTATAGATACTTGAGGACAGTAAATGCTGGATGGTAAAATGTACTTCATTATTACCGTATGTGTAGTGGTCCTCTACTGACCTATCTCACTTGACATGAATTTGTTGCAGATTGTATTTTGATGCTCTATGTTTGGAATTCCTTCCTTCCTTTTAATTTTAAATTTGGTTGTGGTTGGTGTTTGTATGAGGTATATGCTCAAAGAAGTGCAATCACTCACCATCACCATGAATTGTCTTTGGTTAGTTCGAAAAGAGGAAAGTGGGCAAGTAAAAGTGGAAGGTCCTCTTTTCCAGCCCCCAGTGGTTTAGACAGAAAGACCAAAGTGTATCTTTTTCTTTAACTTTCCATTCCGGACAAAAACAATAAATGATTTATACTTTATCCAAAGGATGTACGGAAATCAATGAGTTGCTCTATTGTTTACCCTTCACTCCTTTTCGTGGAAGTGAAGAGTTATGTTGGTTTTCAGATTGGTTACCTTATTCCAGCATTCCATTTGCTACAAGAGCTGAGTGCTTTTCATGGTTAATTCAGTATGCTTGGGAAGATCCTCCTAGAAAATCAGCAGCTTATGACTGATCTTTTCTTTGTTTCACTATGTTAGTGTAAATTTATTACTTTGTATAGTAGAGCCTAAAATTTACCTGCTTTTTAGTAATTCTTTCTGCAGATTTCTTGTATGTCATTATAAATACCATCATTAATGCTGACCTCTGCTGGAGTTTAATTAATTATTTTCAGACAGATACTTAAACGTAGTCTTAGCGCATTGAATTTCTTTCATTCCCTTTACTTATATATTTCTAAATTCTGGATAAGTAAAATTTAGCCTATAACCAGGCCAATATAAAGTTGCTATTGTCCTTTGCTTGATGCCCTTTTTTGCCCTCCTTTTGTGATGGGTTGTTTCAGAATTGACTTTTGAGGGCTGAGGCCCCTCCTTGTATGTTTTGCACCTCTTCATGTGAAGGAATCACCCCCATGTTCTTCCTTGTAATTGACATCTTAGCTTTAATGTATCATGAAGTTATTCTTGTTTCCTGTCATCGCTACAATGTGTTCATTGGGTAATTTAAGAGTTCCATATAATTCAATTTTTAGTAGTTGATTAATGAATCTGCTTCATCTCAGGCATCCCTAGGATGGATAAGCTGGAAATTGAAGGTAGAGGTTTTCACACCAATCTGTATGCTTTTCGTGGTGTTTATAGTGGTGGAAAGGAGGGAAAAAGTAGAATTCAGTGGCTTAGATCTATGGTTGGAAGTCCTGACCTCATTTCAATTCCGGGTATGATGCTTAATTGTTCCATCTGATTTTGGTTTCTTAACTCTGTTTATTCATTTACGAGTTGCTCAATTTAACATATTCAAAATGATTAGATTGGTTGAACTGTCCGGTTCTAATTAGTTTTTAGTATCTTTTCTCCTCACCTACTATTTGATAAAATTTTCCTCTCAAAAGTGACTTCCTCTTGCATCATTGTCTTCCATTTTCTCATTTTGCGGTAACTATACTCTCATGATAGGTAGTACGGACAAGTAGTTTTTCCATGGTTCAGAATGTTTTACAACATATCTTCCTTACGCCCGGTTGTGTCCAAACATAAATTACTGTCTTAAGAGTAAAGGAAGAGGCAAGAAGTAAGTTGTTCTGATGCAAATATCTAATTGTTTGGCAGCAAGGTTCTGATCTTACTATGTTTGAGGAGTTAAGGGAACTAAAGGTCTAGACCTTTCCAATGTTATATGTGTTGTACGAGCTGTGTAAATTTGAGGTTTTAATAACTCCTAAAGGTCTAGACCTATTCATTGTTGATTCATCTTTTACATCTATTTGTTTTTAAGTATAAATTCCCATTAATCACCCAATAAAAACAAGAAAAGCATAAAGAGGGGGGTTGAAAACCGGGTAAATCAAATTTAGTGTTTTGCTGATCATATATGAGGTTTCACTGCATCTGTTTTACTTGCATCAGAGTTTTGTGACAAGCATAATGGCTCATATCTGTTAGACAAGTCAAACTATCAATCTATTTGACTATAACTATTACCTCGTCTCTTTTTAAGCGATTAACCTTTGGTGTAGGAGCAAGTTTGTGCCAATACCAAATAATGGGGGAATCTGTGTTTAATTTTTTTTATTTTTGGTCCTTCACATTTGGAAATCTCATTTATGCATAGCACCGTGAGTAGTTGATACGAACTTGCTGAAAGAAAATGGTATTGTTGCAGGGGAGACAGGAAGAATGTATGAAGCTAATGTTGATGACGTCGGCTATAGGCTGGTTGTGATATATACACCAGTAAGAGAAGATGGAGTTGAGGGGCATCCGGTTTCTGCTTCTACAGATCCAATTTCAATTGGTAAACCATTGTGACAAACCTCCATGCAGTAATTTTATAATGAATTCCTTTTCTTTTGTTAATTTTATGAAGAATCTTTTTATTAGTTGAGTTCTTTATCGTTTCCTATTAGGAGTGTAGTTATTATTTTCTGTATCTCTCCGTCTGTCACTAGTTGTTGAATATATTATAATTAGTGTAAGTTGTTGATGATGGGTGATAGCTGTAGATACTTAGATGTTTTCAATCACATAAGCAACATTTTTCTTGCTGAACCTGTGCATTCTTGTTAATCAAATACTTTCTCCATTGAGATCTGGCAGATTCTCTTTGTTCCGTCGGACCATTCAATTTAGTATATACTGAACATGTTGTTTAGGCGTAAATAACATTATTGGTGAAACAGGTAGGATTACAATGTTAAGCAAGCAACTTTGACTCTTTTAGGATCCACTTAGTTCTCCAAGCAGTGGAAAAGGAGTCATCCAAATGTCTATTTGGTATTGGTGTTCCAATCTTTCTAGATAAGTGAATCATTTGACCCTTTGGAGTATTAGCATGTAAACAAGGACACTGATTTTTCCTTTCACCTTTTGCTCCATAATTGTCATCTTGATATTAAGCAGTCTATCATTTGTAATTTAAGTATCTGGTTAGGCAGTACTCCAACATAACCTTGGTCATTCTTATGAAGTTTGACCCCAGTGTCTGGGTGGACATTTGGTAAATTCACAACCTATAGAACAATGGCCGGAAGAAAATATGTCAACGGTAAATGCATTTATGTGTTTGCTCTTTTCGTTATTATCTTTATGATTTTGGGCTAACTCAATATGCATATGTAAGGTAATTCGCTAGTGGCTGGTTATTATCTGAGCAAAGTTTGATGCAAAGAAATTTTTTCCTCCAGAGCAGTGGCTTTGTTTCTTCTTATTCAACTGTTCATGCTTGACTTTTTCTCTTTTTCTTTTCTTCATTGCAGAGCCTGATGTTCTTAAAGAAGTAAAGCAGAAGCTTGAGATTGGATCCGTGAAGTTCGAGGTGATTTTATCTCTTAAAATTATTTCCCAGACCTTGTTGTGTGATGGCTCATTTTTCATCTTTTGAACTTCCCTACGTCACCCTGTTTTAATGCAAGTCGATAAGAATGTTTGGAAGTTTGGGATTTTGTCTAATTAAAGTTGCTTGTGGTCCACTAGCTATTACGCCATACTTAAAAGTCTTGAATAGGTGTTAAACATTCTATAAAAGTAAATAAATGTCTCCTTGGAAATAGCTCAAGCCTTAAGATAGGGTGAATTTAATTATTGCGTCAAGCTTATTTTATATATCGGTATAGTAAAATATATATATATATATATGCTCTCTAACATCTTAAACTTACTTAAGATTGAGCTGCATAAATAAAAAACTGCAAGGGAAAATGGTAAAAGAAGGCAGGGGCTGTGATAGAGCCTGTATAATGCCTCTTTTTTGTAAATTGGCTGTAATTGTGATTATATTCAGGGAATGAATGTTTATTTTATGAAACCTATTTCGCTCACTCAATACCGTCTTACAACTGTCGTCTTTGCACTGCTGGAAAATTCGGCCAACTAGTGTATGCTGTACCTATCTCTGCACGTTTTAAAATCATTTGTACTCTTTATGAATATTTTGGAGTATCAAAAGTAGTTTTCCAGGCATTCCACGGCTTAATTTGAGTTAATATATATTTTCATCTATTATCTACAAAATAGCGTAGAATAAAATATGACATTTAATTTGGTTAAAGGATGTTTAAATTTCTTAAGATGAATGTAATCGTCCAATGTTTGCTTGCATGCAAAGCGCTTCAAGTTCCCTAATCAAATATGCTGTAGATTGGCCAAAGCAGTGATGTGTTCTGATTAAAATTTGTAATTGGTTGTTTATATCTAGTTTTTCAGTAAGGCGTGGAAGTGGAGAGTCTCCGGAGAAATGCAACCTGTCTGTCTGTCTGTCTGTTTAGCACTTTTCGAAGTCAAATAAACTTGGTGCATAACTTGCATCAAGCTGCGTCTTTGAAGTTTAAATTAGTTTGGTGTCACATTTCATGATCAGTTGTTTATGCTTGCTGCAATATATAATTTTTTTGCAGCAATATATTACATTTTTTGGGTTCTTGCAGCTATAATAGGATCCCTGGCCAGTTATTCTGGTTTTTGTATCTGCACCGTACTATCTTAGTACTGTGCTTCATTAATAAAACTACCTTATCAATAAAAGAATATTAATCATCCTGTTTACATCTTCTCCCAGCCCTAGCATGATATTATTTGCCTGTGCTGTTATTTTCAGCGTGTTAATATAAATTACTTGATGTTATTATTGCAGGCCTTGTGTGACAAGGATCAATCTACGAAGAAAGTTAGTTCTTTTTCATTCATTATTTTGTTTCAGTTTCCAGTCATATAGTAAGATAGATAAGGAATAAACTTTCTTATGGTTTCAACTATGCAGGTTCCAGGAATGGGGAATCTTGAAAGAAGAATTCTGGAAGTAAACAGAAAGAGGGTAAAGGTAGTGAAACCTGGTTCTAAGACTTCTTTTCCCACAACTGAGGTTCGGGGAACATATGCGCCTCCATTCCACGTAAGTAAATCTATCTTTGAGAATCTCGGTGTCTGTTCTAAATATTGGTATTGGGCATATACATTAGCAAGCCTTTTCATTCTTCCACTTTATCATGTGCTTAAACTTGTTTTAGCTCCACATACGCCACCCAAGCCGACTGTCCTCTTGTTAGACGCTGGGTTCAGCCGTATCCCGAAATGTGGCTTGATCACTACCACACTATGATTATGTGAAGAAGGAAATGAAGCTAGTAGAGAAGACTTGGGAGCTCGGAAAACAATTTTGTGTTGATATATGTTTCCACACAACGTTAGGACTTAAAAGGCAAACTACAAACTAACTAGACCACACTAGGATATTGGACAGTAAACCTTCACTGTTGCTCATTCAGACTTGCTCATTCAGTAGAGACAAAAACTACTAGGTTGTTTCTTCTTATGTGTTTAAACCTTATTGGACATAGTTACCTGGTACCTACTAGTTTAATACATTACCGTATAGTTTGTTTTCAATCTAGAATGTGTGCAATTAGGATGCTGTGGGAAATGTTTGACATAAATGGTAGATGCTTAAGATTAACTCCAGATTCATGTCATTGTACAGGTGGAGCTATTCCGAAATGATCAACATCGGCTGAGGATTGTGGTGGACAGTGATAATGAAGTGGATTTACTGGTACAAACGCGACATCTCCGCGACATTGTAGTCCTTGTCATCCGAGGTCTTGCACAGAGATTTAACAGTACATCACTCAACTCCCTTCTCAAGATAGAGACCTAGCATCCATCATAGTATTATGTTTTTTGTACATTAATTGGTCTTTTGTGTTGTCTAACCCCATTATTTTGGTGTTGGTTTTAACTATTTGTTTCATTTTATTGGGTGAGGTTTTTTCTTCTGCTCTGCCTGTGTTTATTTCATTTGTATCATTATTATATAGTCAGTTAATTATAGTCTGGTGTTGTCTAGTAAATACCCCTTGTGCATGAAAATATGAAGAAACCTCGATTTGTGTATGTATGATATTTACAATTTATTTTAGTGTTATTTGTATCCACTTCAGCAGTGCAGCAAAATCTGTGGTGTGTGCCATTTAGTTCCGAAAATTCTGTGTGTGCCATTTTGTGGGGGCACAACTTAGTCCCAAAATTCTAATTCCGCTCTCGTGGGTAAACTTTTTCAGAAAAGCTCTCATCAGTAAGGAAAATATTATATGTTAATATTTCCTTTTGATATGATGAATGAATTAAAAATCCAGTCTAACTGACCCTTGAAAAATAATAGATTAAAATTTTGGGATAGAAGAAGCATCATTTTGGGGGAAGAACAACTAACTTGGTCAACAATCATACTTTTCCTACTAGCAGTCATACTACTTTTACGAGTACGTGTTTTTTAAAGACCCATTCTCGTCATCACCTTTATAAATTGAATGACAAAATAGGTTTGTTCACTTTAACCTATTAAGCTAACTTTTGATTGAGATTCTCACTTGCTATGATGCCGTCGACGGCGATGTAACAGTAAAGGAAAATTGATAAAGAAGATAAGAAGAGAAACTAGGGTAAAAACAAGGGTTTTTCAATTATGAGAACATCTTCAGCTCCTTGAGCGTTACATATAGGCTCTAATAATTACAAAACAAAATCCTATACCATCTTTTGACAGGGACTATAAGTGTTAATTGAAGCTAAATCTATGGACCTAATTACAATTTACTAAACTTGTTTGAAGAACTTATAGGGACTAGACTGTTCAACTCAACAACTTACAACTTATCGCCTATAACTAACTTCTAACGGCTAGGTACTACTCTATAGGCTGCCCGTACATGTCACGCAAGTTGAGGCCATTTGTCATTTGTATCGTTTCCCCTCCCTTGAAAGCTTCCTTGTTCTCAAGGAAGGGCAAGGGGAAAGCGAGTTTTCTGAGTTGAGTAGTCCTCCCATGTAGCTCGATTAGGTGGTATTTGGTCCCATTGAACTAGAACCCGCGCCATAACTTTGTTCCCTTTTTGGATCATACACCTATCTAAGATTTTATGCGGCTCGGGGCAATAAGGGCTTGATAATTCAACTATAGAGGGATGTGATGTTGTTTTTGGCAGCTCATAGCATTTCATGAGTTGGGACACATGAAAGGTTGGATGTAGCAATAGTTGGGAAGGAAGAGACAACTTATAGGCAACATTCCCTATTTTTTGTACTACTTAATAGGGCCCACAATACTTAGCTGATAGCTTAGACAATTGCCCCCCTGCCATGGTGACCTGCCTATAGGATAGATCTTGACACACACCCAGTCACCCTCTTTGAATTGTCTGTCCGACCTATGTTTGTTTGCTTGATTTTCCATCCTCTGTTGGGCTCTCTTGAGGTGATATTTGAGAAGTTGTACCTTGAACTCTCTGGTGAGCAAACTTCTGTCTATTTCCTCCACGCTTGAATCTCGCAGCATAGGGTAAGTGCAAAGGAAGAGGTTGACCATATAAAGCTTCATAGGGGGTACATTGGATGTCAGAATGGAATGTGGTATTGTACCACCACTCAGCTGCCCCTAGTTAATGCATCCAATCTTTTTGAGAGTCTAAGCAGAAACATCTCAAATAAGTCTCCACACATCTGTCAGTTACCTTAGTCTGGCCATATGTTTGAGGGTGGTAAGCTGTGGAAGTGTTAAGGCTCACTCCTAATATGGCAAACAATTGTTGCTGAAACTTGCTTGTAAAGATAGGATCTCTATCATTGACAATGTCTTCTGGCAGTCCACATAGCTTATAAACTTGCTCAATGAAGATTTTGGCTAATTCATTAGCAGAGTAAGGATGAGATAAACCTATAAAATGAGCATACTTTGTGAATCTGTCGACTATTACCTAAATTATCGATTTCCCTTGAGACTTAGGTAATCCATCTATGAAGTCCATGCTTATGCTACTCCAGGCTGCATCAGGTATTTTCAGAGGTTGAAGCAACCTGGGTAAGAGGAATTGTCATATTTGTGCCTCTTGGATGCATCACAACCCTTCATAAGTCCCTGAATTTCCTCCTCTTGGGTTCAGGACAATTCTTTACAACCTCTACCTTCCTAGGGTCAGTTGAAACCCCTTGTGAAGATATATAGTGCCCCAAGTACTCAACTCTTTCTTCCCCAAACACGCATTTTCTCTTCTTTGCTAACAACTGATGCTGCACCAACAAATCAAATGCAACCTTGAGATGCTGTACATATTCCTCTAAACTTCTGTAAATCAAAATGTTATCAAAGAACACCAAAATGAACTTTCTCAGATATGCTCGTAAGATGTGATTCATTAACCCTTGAAAGCTTGAAGGGGCATTAGTCAGCGCAAAGGGCATAGCCAAATATTCATAATGCCCCAAATGTGTTCTAAAAGCAGTTTTGGCTACATTTTCAGGTGCCATTCTGATTTGGTGGTATCCTGCCCTGAGGTCAATTTTAGAGTATACTTGGGAACCTCCTAATTCATCTAACAACACCTCAATAATAGGGATAGAGAACTTGTCCTCGACAATCATTTTGTTCGAGGCTCTATAGTCCACACACATCATCCATGTCCCATCCTTCTTCCCTACTAAGGCCATATATGAGGCATAAGGGCTTGAACTGTGTTGTATTATCCCTTGTCGTAACATTTCTTGCACCAGTTTCTCTATGACATCCTTCTACATAGAGGAGTACCTCTAAGGCCTAGCACTGGTTGGGGAGGTACATTCCAATAAAGGTATGTGGTGATCAAACATACCTCTAAGGGGGGGGCAGTTGAGTTGGTTCCCCAAACACTAGTTCATATTGCTTTAGGACCTCAGTAGTTGGCCTTGGTCCTTGACTACTCCCAACTCTGATGTACATGATTCTTCTTCATTGGCACCTCTAACCTTTACCATAAAGAATCGTGACTCACTCTTATCAACCTTCTTTAAGGCTTTCAATTGAACTGCCTTGAATGTAGGCTGGATCGCTTGTAAAGCCAATAGTTTTTCCTCATGTTCGAACTCCATTATCAACTTTTTGGAGTTGAACTCGATGTCATCCAATGGGTACAATCACTGAATTCCTAACACAATATTACTGCTGCCAATATGAAAGATCAGGAAGTCACCTTGAAATACTACACCCTACATGAGCCATTAAAATCCCTTACATATTTTCTCTGTAGGGACCTCCCTACCATCAGTTACTTGAATTGACTGTGGCTTTATCTTGCTAATTTTACAGCCCAACCTTTCTACTGTATCCTCATCAATGAAATTGTGGGTAGATCCACAATCAATAAAGATCTCTAATAGTTTCTCCTCAGTGAACCCTCTAAGCCTGAATGTTTGGTAGCCTGGTGCGCCATTGAGTGCTTGCAATGATATGGCACAATTCTCAATTACCTCCTCTACTACTTCTCATGAATTTCCACTGCTTCTAAGACCTCTTCCTTAACTTCTTCTCTCTCTTCTACCTCCTCTATCGGTCCAAGCTCTAATGAATAGATATGCCTTTTAGTTTGTATTTATGGCCAGGGGTAAAATTCTCATCATAAAAGAAGCATAAACCTCTTGCCCTCTTCTCATCCATTTCAGCAGGAGTCAATCTTCTCCTTCTATTGTTATCCATTATGGTCACAGGGGTTTTCTTGAACCTTGAAGAGCGATCTTTTTGCCAAATAGGAGAATGAAATCTACCCGATCCTCTACTTATAGAAGATCATGAGCTTAAACTCCTAATGGCTTTGCTTTGAGCTGCAAAATTGGCTTCTTGCATTCTAGCCAAGTAATAGGCCTGAGGTAAGGTGCTAGGGGTACCCCAATCTCACAGCATTACTCAATTCTAGTTTAAGGTCGTTAAGGAAGTTACTAATGGTATGTCCAGTGGATATATCCAACCTAGTCATGACACAGTTGAAGGCTTACTAGAACACCTTCATAATTCATGTGTGCTTAACATTCATTATCTTAGTCATGGGGTCAGTATACTCAACACCAAAGCTATCACACAATGCCCAAATATACTCATCCCATGTAGGAAAGGGCATTTGGCCTCTACTTCTCATGTATGCAAAATACCACTGTAGGGCATCACCCTCAAAGTGCATAGATACTTGTTTCAGCTTTTGCTGTATAGTAACATCTTCCTCAGAGAAAAACTGACCCACTTTATACAGTCAAGTCACCAAGTTCTTTTCATTGAACCTTGGAAACTCAACCTTAGTATACTTAGTAAATGGAAGTGTTGGCAGGGGAGTATTTGGTGGATGAGGAGCAACTTGTCAAGGGTTGTTTCTAGGTGTGTTCTATTGTAGATTAGGAGCTGGCTCATAAGGAACTTAATGGTATATAGGTGGGGTTACATGAGTATTGGGTATTTGGTAGGCTAAGGGATAATTTGATGGTTGGTTATAGGGGTTGTAAGGGTATTAAACTCGACTATGGGTGTTAGCATGCTGGTAAGGTTGGGTATAATGATTTCTGTGGGTTTTAGGTGGAAGATAAGGTTGGGTTGGTAAGGTTGGGTATAATGATTTCTGTGGGTTTTAGGTGGAAGATAAGGTTGGGCTGGTTAATTTCTGGGTTGAGGAGAGTAGGGACCTGAAGGTCTTATGTGCTCAACATAGCATGCTGGGTTCTTATGAAGGTATTGGGGTTTGGTAAGCTAGGGTTCAATTGAGTTTGGTTCGAAGGTCCAGAGGGAGTCAAACTCACCCCTATTGTAACATTTCGAACATGGGGCACAAGGGTTGGAGTCGAAGTACTGCTAGGAAGGGAAACACTTGAAGAAGTTGGACAAGTTCCTCCTATGGAGTTGGGAGTTGCCAGGTCTCCTATACTGAGAGGAAGATCAATAGGAGAAAACAACTCACCTCCTCGTGGATCTATGTCTTTGCCTCGTTCCGATCTTCTACTGTCATGTATAACCTCATTAAGAACTTTTCTCAAGTCATTGAGAGCTTCTTCCTAAGTTTTGCAGGTCTACACTTGAAAAGCTTCGAGCTGGTCTTGACGAGCTGTGAAGCTAGATATATCTGCTGCCATCTTGTTGTAACATCTCCATGACATCGACAGATTCTCCAGCCATGGTTTCTCACAGAGCCCATACGATGCGCTAATACCAGTGATGCCGTCGACGGTAGGGCTGGGCATATATCGGGTAAAATCAATAACCCGAACCGTTAATTATTTATTGGGTTATTGGTATCGGGTTATTGGGTTAACGATTCAGTAACGATTTAGAATTTTTTTACTATTGGGTTATCAGTTCATGCCTCAGTTTGCCAATTTTGTTAATGGGTTAACCGATAATCCAATAAGCATTAATAAAATTTTGACTTTACCCTTAAGTATATACAAATGCTAGGGGCTTTAGTTCACTCTCTCCTGTTCTTTCTCAGCCCCACTCTTCAATTGCTTCATCTTCATTCTTCATAGACCTTACAAGTTACTCCTAGCGCAAGTCTTTAGTAAACTATATGTGAATTATTCTCTGTTTTACTTAACTCCAGTGAATTGTCTCTTCTTTTTTGCTTAACTCTAGATTGATTTATCTTATCTGGTAAATCGATAACCGAACCGATAATGATCGATAATCGATTAGGTGATACCCGATAACTGATGTCTTATCGGTGTTATCAGTTTATCAAATTTGTAAACCGATAAACGATATGCTAAACCGATAATATTCATAACCGAACTGAACCGACCGATGCCCACCCCTAATCGACGACAATTGTAACAGTAAAGGAAAATTGAAAAAGAAGCTAAGAAGAGAAACTAGGGTAAAAACAAGGATTTTTCAATTATGAGAATATATGTAGCTCCTTGAGCATTAGATATAGGCTTCACTACTCACTACAAAACTAAATCCTATACCCTCTTCCGACTAGGACTATAAGTGTTAATTGGAGCTAAATCTATGAACCTAATTACAATTTACTAAACTTGCTTTAAGAACTGACAGGGACTACTGTTCCACTCAACAACTTACAACTTATCCGCCTATAACTAACTTCTAACGGTTAGGTACTACTCTTTAGGCTGCCCGTACATGTCACGCAAGCTGAGGCCATTTCTCATTTGCATCATGCTAGTTTTGTAGGTTTATTCTTCGTGCTATAAATAAGTAAAAGTTAAATACCAGTAAGATTTTAGGAAATAGAAGTGCAGGAAATTTAATTAGCGACATTTTGAATCAATTGTACTACAAGCGAAGTTAGATCAAATAAAATTCAACAAATTGTAATTTTTCCATAAAATAAAGGATAAGGAATGCACTAATATGTGAGGGCAATTAAAGTGAAATCAAAACTACCTTCACCGTGATGACACGTAACAAAGTTAAAATTCAACAAATTGTAATTTTTTTTTAGAGAAACAGACTTTTATTTTAGTGAATCTTAGCGCATCAACTGGATAATAGCATATGGAAAATATATTTTCCACGTAATAATAAAAGTGAATCCCTAACTAATTAACTCTGATTTGGATAAGCATGCACGTTTGAAAGATTAATCCTGTTGGGTATTTTCTATTTTTCGGACTCTTCTAATATTTTCTTTAACAGTAAAGCTTTAAACACTAAATATTTTCATGAATTAAAAGGTGAAGAAGAGTGTAGTGCAAGTATCTGAGTGACAAGCAGAAGGTGGCGGAAGATTAGAGGAACACCACATTTCACTATCTTTTCAAAGATTAAACCAGGTTTTGTTGAGTGTGATCTCTTCTCTATAAATTTCGTTTAATTTGATTTATTAATCAGTGAATTTTGAAAAATATTGGTAAATAGGTCTTAATTATAGTTAACAGTGATAACAAATTAACAACAACAAACCTAGTTAAATCGAGCAGGTGGAGTCTGGAGAGAGTAGAGTGTAAGAGAGACTGTTTTCGTCGGACCCTCGGCCAAAGAGAAGAATAAATAACCCATTAAGCACATGATTAATTTTTATTATTACATACTTTTTAATTGGAGAAAGTTGTTTATCAATAATACATCCATATGATCACTCAGTAAGTTTCTGTCAAAATGTGACTATATATTTAAACAGATATTAGAGTTAAATTAAGTTTGGTATAAAATTCAAGGGAAATAGTAGTACTTAAATATTATGACTAGCACTTTATTGTTCATAATTTGCAGGACAAAATGGTTAATAACATTAATGATCAAAGGCATAGTACACTGAAGAAGAGGGGCTGTGGATGCAGCAAAGATGATTTTTTGCCAGAGGAATCGTTCACGAGCTGGGAAAGTTATGCACAAGCATTACGTGAAACAAAAATACGGCTTAAAGACCGCATATTCTCTCGATCTTCGGACCAATTAGAGCTCCATGAAGTGCGTGATCGTAGCCAGCATCAGATGAAGAAATCATTGAATTGGTTTGATTTGATTTGGTTTGGTATTGGTGCAGTAATGGGTGCTGGAGTTTTTGTACTTACTGGTGAAGCTACAAAAAACATTGCTGGCCCTGCTGTTTTACTGTCCTATGTTATATCAGGCATCTCTGCTCTGCTTTCAGTGTTGTGCTATACTGAATTCTCAGTTGAACTCCCTGTTGCTGGTGGTTCATTCGCATATCTGAGAGTGGAACTTGGCGATTTCATCGCTTTCATTGCTGCAGGGAACATTCTGTTTGAGTACATTGTGAGTGGTGCTAGTGTTGCGCGATCTTGGACTTCCTATTTCGCGACTTTATGCAATCACAAGCCTGATGATTTCCGTATCAATGTCTCGAGTCTTGCTGAGGGTTACAACCACTTAGATCCCATAGCAATTGTGGTCTCAATGGTCATTTGTGTAGGTGCATCCTTGAGCATGAAAGGGTCCTCGCGTTTTAATTCATTTGTGACCATAGTACATATAATTGTCATGGTTTTTATACTTGTTGCTGGCCTATCTAAGGCGAATGTGGCTAATTATTCAAGCTTTGCACCTTATGGTGCTCGTGGCGTCCTGAAAGCAGCAGCTATGCTCTTCTTTGCTTATGTTGGATTTGATGGCGTCGCAACTCTTGGGGAAGAGATTAAGAATCCAGGTAGGCAAGGGCGTAGTTACTTTTTGTGAAGGCGCTGAAAAATTACTATGTGTAATCCCCTTAACATTAGTTCATATTCTAAGTGTGATACTTATTATAGGTTTTTGAATCTCCTTACTAAAATTTCTGGCTACGCTACTACAGGTAGGGATATCCCTCTGGGTCTAATAGGTTCGATGGTGGTTATTATCACAATATATTGCCTCCTAGCCGTGACGTTGTGCCTAATGCAACCTTTTAATCAAGTAGATGTTGATGCCCCATTTACCATTGCCTTCCAAGCAGTAGGGATGAATTGGGCAAAGTACATAGTTGCATTTGGGGCTTTGAAAGGGATGACAACAGTTTTGCTGGCCAACATAATTAGTCAAGCTAGGTATTTTACACACATTGCAAGAACCCATATGGCCCCTCCATTTCTTGCTGCAATTAGTGAAAAGACCGGGACACCTGTTACTGCTACAGTTATAATGACCGCCGCGAATTGCATTGTGGCGTTCTTCACAAGTCTTGACATATTGGCAAACCTTGTTTCAATCGCCACATTGTTTGTGTTCTCACTAGTTCCGCTAGCACTTCTAGTGAGACGTTACTACGTGTCAGGGGAAACATCAGATGCTGATAGGAAAAAACTCATTCTTTTCTTGGTTGTGATCATGCTGTCCTCAATTGGATCAGGTGTTTGTTGGGCAGTCAGCGAAAATGCTTGGTTCGGGTGTATAATTACTGTTGGAGTTTGGTTTTTCGCCACATTGGGGCTAAATTTAATGCTAAAGGAAGCGCGAAAGCCCAAGGTATGGGGATTACCATTGATGCCATGGATTCCATCTGCTAGTATAGCTATTAATGTGTTCATCATGAGCTCCATTGATGGTGCATCATTTGTGCGATTTTCAGTTTGGACCGCGATCTTGCTTGTTTACTACTTGCTTGTAGGATTGCATGCTACCTATGATGCAGCCAAGGAGATTGGTAGTAATGCTTCTCATATAACTGATGTTGAAGCCAATGCAGCAAGGATCAGTGAAACTGGAGTAGCTAATAACTAGACCTTTAAATGAGATTCAATGGTTTATATCTAGACATACCCTTTGGATATATTAGTGTTTTATTTTCAGTAGACATCTTGATCTCATTAGTTTCCTCTTCTTTTCTTTTTCAATAGATCTATTTCAAGAGATGTGATTTTATCTTCATGAAATAATAAATGTACATCAGTGTTTAATTGATGAAATACTATTGTGGGCAGTCTATATACAGTAATGTGTGGCAAGAATTATTGTTGGATTGCTTCTATATGTTTGGAACCAAATTAAGTACATAGTTGGATTGCACCAGAGTTTCCTTGTCCAAGATTATAGAGTATTGTCAATTTTTGTAGTATGTTATTTTGTACTTGTGCTAGTCTCTCTCCCACATGGTTGAGTAGATAGATGCAGAAGCCCGGAAATTCAATAAGGCTGCTCAGAATTTGAACACCCTTTGCCGGTGGATTATGCAAGGGTATTCAAAGTCTATTTTTTTAAATTAAGAACAAGTAATATTTTACCTTATACG